>CM030364.1:166346324-166382280 GCA_017893485.1 Hemerocallis citrina
TTTTTCGAAGACAAATTAGATTATGTAGTATAAGCTACCTCTGGTGGTTAACAATTAGGTGACTCTTGATCATAGGCAATTTTATTTATACTCAATTAATTTTTGTATACTCCCGATATGGGACTAGTTAATCACATCTTTCCTATTAAATCCCATGCACATACTAAAGTATGCCACGTCACAACTAATATTCCAAACACCAAAGCTGCTGTCTATTTCTCCTTTAAACACTCTGGGTGGGGCCCAATCCACAGGCGACGTCATCGTCACATCTCAAACAATCCAATAGCATATCATATTGTGCTATTTTTACAAATCCCGTGGGCCCCTCCCCTTCACCATTATCAACCTTTCTTACAGTTACGAACTGAATCTTTATCCATACATAATTCTCATCTTATATATATCATATATATTTATATTATTTATTATTCCGAAATTACGGGGTACTACATACACTCCACCTTTAGAAATCAGCGTCTTCGCTGAGTACAGGGCATGCACATTTTGTGCATGATTTGCCTTTTTATCCGATGTGGCGTCGTCCTCGATCCTGAAGATCAATCACTCTCAACACCGCAAATCGGGTACCCAGAGATCAATCAATCTCAACACCACAGATTATACCCGATCTTGGAGATCAGTGACTCTCAACAACGCAAAATAAACCCGATCCTGGAGATCACACTCTCAACAGCGCGGATCATACTGAGGCCCTCTTCCACACCCGGTGTCGAAAGTCGGCTCTGATACCATTTGTAACGCCTCGCCCCAATACTCTGACAATTTTTATTTTTTTTAGAAGACAAATTAGATACTATGTAGTACAACTGCCCACCATAGGCTGCCTCTCAAAAGGTGGTTAACCAATTAGGTGACTCTTGATCATAGGCAATTTTATTTATACTCAATTAATTTTTGTATACTCCCTATATGGGACTAATTAATTATATCTCTTCTATTAAATCTCGTGCACATACTAAAGTATGCCACGTCACAACTAATATTCCAAACACCAAAGCTGCAGTCTATTTCTCCTTCAAACACTCTGAGTGGGGCCCAATGCACAGGTGACGTCATCGTCACATCTCAAACAATCCAACAGCATATCATATTGTGCTGTTTTTACAAATCCCGTGGGCCCCTCCCCTTCACCATTATCAACCTTTCTTACAATTACCAACTGAATCTTTATACATATATAATTCTCATCTTATATATATCATATATATTTATTTTATTTATTATTCCGAAATTACGGGGTACTACATACACTCCACCTTTTGAAATCAGCGTCTTCACTGAGTACAGGGCATGCACATTTAGTGCAAGATTCGCCTTTCTATCCGATGTGGCATCGTCCTCGATCCCGGAGATCAATTACTCTCAACACCACAGATCGGGTACCTAGAGATCAATCAATCTCAACACCGCAGATTATACCCGATCTCGGAGATTAGTGACTCTCAACAATGCAGAATATACCCGATCCTGGAGATCAATGACTCTCAATACCGCGGATCATACTGAGGCCCTCTTCCACACCCGGTGTCGAAAGTCAGCTCTGATACCATTTGTAATGCCCCACCCCAATGCTCTGACAATTTTTATTATTTTTAGAAGACAAATTAGATACTATGTAGTACAACTGCCCACCACAGGCAACCTCTCAAAAGGTGGTTAACCAATTAGGTGACTCTTGATCATAGGCAATTTTATTTATACTCAATTAATTTTTGTATACACCCGATATGGGACTAATTAATCACATCTCTCCTATTAAATCCCATGCACATACTGAAGTATGCCACGTCACAACTAATATTCCAAACACCAAAGCTGCTGTCTATTTCTCCTTTAAACACTCTTGGTGGGGCCCAATCCACAGGCGACATCATCGTCACATCTCAAACAATCCAATAGCATATCATATTGTGCTATTTTTACAAATCCTGTGGGCCCCTCCCCTTCACCATTATCAACTTTTCTTACAATTACGAACTGAATCTTTATACATACAAAATTCTCATCTTATATGTATCATATATATTTATTTTATTTATTATTCCGAAATTACGGGATACTACATACACACCACCTTTAGAAATCAGCGTCTTCGCTGAATACAGGGCATGCACATTTTGTGCAGGATTCTCCTTTCTATCCGATGTGGCGTCGTCCTCGATCCCGGAGATTAATCACTCTCAACACCGCAGATCGGGTACCCTGAAATCAATCAATCTCAACACCGCAGATTATGCCCGATCTCGGAGATCAGTGACTCTCAACAACGCAGAATATACCCGATCCTGGAGATCACAGACTCTCAACACCGCGGATCATACTGAAGCCCTCTTCCACAACCGGTGTCGAAAGTCGGCTCTGATACCATTTGTAATGCCCCGCCCCAATACTCTGACAATTTTTATTATTTTTAGAAGACAAATTAGATACTATGTAGTACAACTGCCCACCACAGGCTACCTCTCAGAAGGTGGTTAACCAATTAGGTGACTCTTGATCATAGGCAATTTTATTTATACTCAATTAATTTTTGTATACTCCCTATATGGGACTAATTAATCACATCTCTCCTATTAAATCCCGTGCACATACTAAAGTATGCCACATCACAACTAATATTCCAAACACCAAAGCTGCTATCTATTCCTCCTTCAAAACTCTGGGTGGGGCCCAATCCACAGGTGACGTCATCGACACATCTCAAACATTCCAACAGCATATCATATTGTGCTGTTTTTACAAATCCCGTGGGCCCCTCCCCTTCACCATTATCAACCTTTCTTACAATTACCAAATGAATCTTTATACATATATAATTCTCATCTTATATATATCATATATATTTATTTTATTTATTATTCCGAAATTACGGGGTACTACATACACTCCACCTTTAGAAATCAGCATCTACGCTGAGTACAGGGCATGCACATTTAGTGCATGATTCGCCTTTCTATCCAATGTGGCGTCGTCCTCGATCCCGGAGATCATTCACTCTCAACACCGCAGATTGGTACCTAGAGATCAATCAATCTTAACACCGTAGATTATACCCGATCTCGGAGATCAGTGACTCTTAACAACGCAGAATATATCCGATCCTGGAGATCAATGACTCTCAACACCGCGGATCATACTGAGGCCCTCTTCCACACCCGGTGTCAAAAGACAGCTCTGATACCGTTTGTAACGCCCCACCCCTATACTCTGACAATTTTATTTATTTTTAGAAGACAAATTAGATACTATGTAGTACAACTGCCCACCACAGGCTACCTCTCAGAAGGTGGTTAACCAATTAGGTGACTCTTGATCATATGCAATTTTATTTATACTCAATTAATTTTTGTATACTCCCGATATGGGACTAATTAATCACATCTCTCCTATTAAATCCCATGCACATACTAAAGTATGCCACGTCACAACTAATATTCCAAACACCAAAGCTGCTGTCTATTTCTCCTTCAAACACTATGAGTGGGGCCCAATCCACAGGCGACGTCATCGTCACATCTCAAACAATCCAATAGCATATCATATTGTGCTATTTTTACAAATCTCGTGGGCCCCTCCCCTTCACCATTATCAACCTTTCTTACAGTTACGAACTGAATCTTTATACATATATAATTCTCTTCTTATATATATCATATATATTTATTTTATTTATTATTCCGAAATTACGGGGTACTACATACACTCCACCTTTAGAAATCAGCGTCTTCGCTGAGTACAGGGCATGCACATTTTGTGCAGGATTCGCCTTTGTATCCGATGTGGCGTCGTCCTCGATCTCGGAGATCAATCACTCTTAACACTGCAGATCGGGTACCCAGAGATCAATCAATCTCAACACCGCAGATTATACCCGATCTCGCAGATCAGTGACTCTCAACAATGCAGAATATACCCGATCCTGGAGATCAATAACTCTCAACACCGCGGATCATACTGAGGTCCTCTTCCACACCCGGTGTCGAAAGTCGGCTCTGATACCATTTGTTACGCCCCGCCCCCATACTCTGACAATTTTAATTATTTTTAGAAGACAAATTAGATACTATGTAGTACAACTGCTCACCACAGGCTGCCTCTCAAAAGGTGGTTAACCAATTAGGTGACTCTTGATCATAGGCAATTTTATTTATACTCAATTAGTCTGGATAGTCGACTGACCACCTTATACAGTCGACTGTCACTGCTCAGATTTGTATTTTCTTGATGTATTGGATTTTCATGTGGGACAGTCGACTGACCATTTTATACAGTCGACTACCACTACTCTGATTTACGTTTTCTTAAAGCTTTGGATTTTACGCTGGATAGTCGACTGGCTACAGTATGCAGCCGACTGCCACTGCACTGCTTGATATTTTCTTGAGTTTGGATTTCACGCGGGACAGTCTACTGACAAACCTATGAAGTCGACTACTACCTCTCTGACTGATGTTTTCATGAGTTTTCTGATGCTTCTTTTGATCGATTGTTCCTTCAATATTATATTGTTTTAAAAGATGTTTTGCTACAGATTAAAAATGTTTACAGAGATTTATATTGGAGTTTTAAAAGTATTCTTTTGGACCTTATTTGAGTTATACGTGTTCTCAAAGGAATTGATGTTTTGTGATATTCTACAACGTAAAAATATGATTTTCAGTTATTTAATAGATTTAATAGTTATTTGAATTCTGGAATTTTATATAAGATTTGGATTTTTGTTGATTTAAGAAGTTTCTTCATTTAATTGTTTTGACGATGGATTTGTGAGTTTTATTGAAAGTTTTGGTCTTGATGGATGAGTTGTGATTTCTCTAGGAGTTGAGTGGGAGTCCTGTAAACCGGCAGATAAGATTTGTGGATTTAGACCTGTGGGGTCTCGGGTTTGTTTTGTGGAATTAAGTCCGGCAGGATACACTAACTCTAGAGAGGAGGATTTTGTGTTTTAATAATAACCAACTTAAGGACATGCACTAGTGGAGATGTGATGGAACTTGGGAAATGTGAGTATATGCTCTTGGTCTATTTAGTCCAACGGATGCATTCCAAGACTGTTTGTTGTCCTATCTCGAGAGGACATTTTTATGTTCGCGTGTCGAGGGTCTACAGGCCTATTCACAGAGCATGCAGTGTGCATTTGTGTGTCGAAGGTCGGCGGGCCTATTCGCGGGATGTACTCGGTGTATCTGCACGTCGAGGGTCTCTGTCATGCCCCGCTTCCCAAAAATATGGAATACGAGTACGTAACGAAAGCCCAGCAAATGATTTTCATCATCCGTAAGCTGTTTCAAGAATCTTTGCAACACATCGCAGGAATAATCAGAGTCGGAAGCGAGAAGGCACAACCATTCATAAATACTTGAAACAGTTACCAATAGAAATTTACTTGAACCAAATACAATATTCTCAAATAAATCAGAGTATGGAGAAAAACAAATATCCTGAGCCACATCGCCCAAACAAAAATAATATCCAAATAACCAAATACACTTTATTCCAGTTCAAGCAATAATGAAAATAATAATAATAAAACAGAATCTCCAGCATCTAATACATCATCTCGCCAATACCTTCAGGCAGCTAACCATCCTGATCTGTAATTAATAAATTTGCAGGGAAGAGAAAAGAAGAAAACAAGTACCCATCAATTGCAAGTCGCGGGTCACAAATAATGTAGGATACAAGCACATGGGGAAACTAACTAGCAACATGGTATACTAACAGGTACAGGTATCATATGTCAAGTGTCAAGTAAACAGGTAACAGGTAAACATGTATCAAATTATCAGGTGATCAGGTAATCAGGTATATATATATCAAGTATCAGGTAATCAGGTAAATAGGTAACAAGTAATTAGGTTACAGGTATATAGGTTATAGGTAATCATGTATCAGGAAAACATGTTTCAGATTATGTCAAGTCTAATCTTGTTATTTTACTATCTGGGTAGCACTCATGCATCCCACCTTACATGGTTGCTACAACAAAACAGTTTTGCTTAGTAAGATTTCATAGTGGAGTCCATAGGGCAGTGTACTAGGTACAGGAAACAGGAACAGGTAGAACCTAGTGGTTCTCTTCCGAGTACACCTTCCTAAGGGAAGTATGCAGTCAGGTACAGGAAACAGGCATAATCTAGTGGTTATCTTCCGAGAACACCTTCCTATAGGGAAACATGAAATCAGGTACAGGTAAACAGGATCGTGAATCATGTAGTCATGAACACGTGCCCGGCAGGCAGGACACATGTCCTCTTCCAAGTACACGTTTCTATATTTTCCACTACTAGATCTCCCCTTAACCCCGGCTTAGTTACTTTTATTATTATGGTCATCAACAGGCAGAGTGTGTACGAAATAATATCAAACTAACATGGTATAATCAGGTTTAGGTTCAGAGAAACAAATTAGCATGCACAGATAATATACATTTACATATACGAGCAAAATAGCCTATGTTCATAATCAGGACAGCAAGACCAATCAGTACAAAAATAGTGATTCTCAACTCTACAGAAATGCAAACCTATATCCATCGAAGGATCTGAAAACTAGACATCCACACGTATCCAAAGAGTATAATAAAGTCACATACTAGTTCACAACAACTCAGCTCAAAACAAGTTCGAAGACAGAAAACAAGTTCAGTCAGAAATCAGGAAACCGAATTCAAGAGCATGAAAACAGCATAAAACCACTTTGAATAAATCCACGAAAAATCTGGGGTAATCTCCTATATGTCTAGAGTCAAAATAACAAGTTTCATAATATTCCAGTAAGTGTAGATCAGTCATCAAAAATATCAAACAACAAGAAAACAGAGATTAACGAATCTGGAAATCTCAACACTACTGTACGAAAACTAGGATATCTCGCAACCAGTGAATCGAAATCCAATTCTTCCAAAGGGATATGAAAATAGATAGATTTTACTAACTTTCATATTTCCCAAAAAAATTTCATACAGTATAAAGAATTATAGTGAAAATAGGATTCTTTACTGAACAGTAAGCAAAATACAGCACGAGTAGATTTTAGAAATGAACATGAAACACCACATAAAACTTGTCTTTAAAATTCATCAAAAATCTGGATAGACCCTAACTTCATATAAAAACACTTACCAAAATATTAGATCAAGATAATATGTATAGAATAGTTTTGAAAATAATTTGTTAACAAAATTAACCTAAAACAGAATCTGGAATAGATCGACACCTCTGTACTAAAACAGTCATAACTCAGTCATACGAAATACAAATCAAGCAAAACCAGTGGGGTTTGAAAATAGACAAAATTATCTAAAATTCATCTTTTATTTTGGAATCAAGATTCTGAATGTAGCATGGATGAAAACAGCAATCAAAACAGAACAAGCAGCAAATACAGATTTCACACCTCTAATCAAGAACATCATAACTTTCATAATATTGATCCAAACACCTCCAAACTTGAAATACAACCTACCAAACATCTAAACACCATGATTTAGGATTACTAACATGTCCACAACTATTATTTCACATAGGTATTCAATCAAACACAATCCATACAAACATTCACATACATGACTAAAAATCAAGTTTTGGGTAAATCCTAGCTTATCTCCTATCAAAATTGGTGTCATAAGTCATCTATGGCCAAATTAACACAATAGAGATAAAACCCATCAAGAAAAAATAAGTTTTTGGTTGTCTCTAGACCCAACTACACTGTATGTGAACTTTTTGACTTGTATTAACCTAATAAATTATAGTACAAGTTACTTGCCTTATTATGGAGATGAACGCGATCCTAATGCGAAGATGAGAGAAACCCACGAACCCAATCCGCTTCAAGCGTGAATCCAAACAACCACGAACAAAACTCCCACACGAACAAAACCCTTGATGCCACGAACAAAGTGGAGACTACCCACTTCAAGAAACACCAAGAGAAGAGGTTTGTGATGATGTTGATGTTGATGGTGGTGCTAGGTGGTTGCCGGCCAACAAGTATGGGGTTGTAGGGTTTGTATGGAGATGTGTGTAGTAGTGGTGGTCAGCTTTGGTGGATGAGGGATGGCCGGTTTGAATGGATGGAGGGGCTCGGATTGGGAGAGGGGATGCAAGGTGCAACCGGGAATAGTCTAGGAGCAAGGCCGGGATTGATTAGGAGAGGGAGAGAGAGTAATTAGGTTTAGGGTTAGGGTTTTGGGAGTTAGGGATTTATATATAGGGGTTTAATGTGGGCTAATGAGTTGTGGGTATTAGTATGTAGTAATAGGTATACAAATGGGTAATGGGTATCGGGTCAATTTCAAATAGGAATACAATTTATAGTGAATTCTATGGTCCCTAATTAGGAGTCAAAAATCATAGAGTTGGAAAAACACCACCAAAAATTCATCACATCACCACGGAAAAATATAATGAAGATATTGAGGCCAAAAAAAAATGTAGAAAAGAAACCAAAATGGCGAAAACGAACCAAAACGACGAACAAACAACGCAAAGAGCTCAAATGAAATAAAATGAATATAAATATATTGAGAATAAATCTAATATACGGTTCCGAAAAAAATACAAGGAAGATAAAAATACACAAAAATGAAAAATACACTCCAAAATACCATAAAATGAAAAACAGGAGTTACAGCCTCACAAGCCTATTCGTGGGGTACACGGTTGGGAGGTGATTCTCCAATTTTAGAGCTATTCTTACATGATGCTTGCGCATTGAGGGCTGTGGTGCCTATTCGCGGAGTATTCTGGATCTTGTTTCCATCACCGTAGTAGGATTAGTTGCATAACGAGGGATTTAACCCTATAAAGTGGAGATCATTAAGGGCTTGCACCAGACCTATGTAGTATGAAATGTATAGAATCCAACAAGTATGCTGATGTAAAACTAACCCTAAAATAGAGAATTTTCCAAGAATTTTAATGGGTTAATTTTACCAACATGAAAGTGCGAATTTAGATAGGATATTTTAACAGTTAACAGGTTTGATGGATTTTCAAGAATTGAATCAAATGCTAACAATCCCAATTAATAATTCAATCTTAATCAATAAGTAAATCCCTACGTGTTTCAGCAAGTAAAAAGAGCAATACCAATTCGTACCCTAATCTAGCATGTGGATCACTCAATCTCAATATTTTGTGGTCGACAGTCAAATCAGATAATATACTAGATGATAAGGCAGTAAAACATAAATACGGAAGAGATGGAAAGAGTATACCGAATCCGAAGAAACCCTCGTAGATCTCGGAGTTGGTACAGCAACCAAGACACAGCAACGGCAGACAGCAACTCCACGAGCAAGTTCACGATGGCCAGCGGCGTCACTGGTCGACGTCGACGACGGCAAGGGGCGGCACTGGCGACGGCGGAGACGGCGTCGAAGGAAGGGGGCGAACGGGCGCACAGGAATGGAGAAGGCAGTCGATGGTTGTTGGGGAATCTGTCGAGGTTTGGGGTGTTGGCTGTGGATGGGGGAGTGGGTTCAGATGAAGAGTTCGGAGGTTAGGGTTTCGATGAGAGGGAGGGAGGTTGATGGAGGCGATGAGGTCAGGTAGTGGTGGTGATGGGTCACCGGAGTTGAGGGTGCAGGATTGGATGGCGACGGGAACTAGGGATAGGTCGGGAGTGGAGGATGAAGGAGACGAGGGGTATGTGGAGTTGGGTCTGTTGGTAGAGATCAGGTTTGGAGCTTCGGGTGGGTTTGGGTGAAAACGAAGAAGGAAGAAGAAGAAGGAGATGGTGAAGAGGCGGCGGCTAATGAGGGGAATTAGGGTTTGAGTTAGGGGATTTGTAAAATTGGGATTAGGGGAGATTGTATTTGGGATTTTTTAATTGGGGATAAATTTTTGAATTAATCACTAATTCTAAAACTAGATTAGGATTTATCACAAACCCTAATTTGATCTCACTTGTATCACACAAAAGAGAGAAAATGAAGAGCAAAACTCAACACAGATTTTTTTTAATCAATAATGGCATGCCTTTCTCATTCATCTCAGGGCCTTTAAATAGTCTCAATTACATCTTGAATCACACCTCCAAAATATTCTCAGAATCTAAAAATTACAAAAAGATTACATATGGCTATAATTGCCAGAAACAAAAATGGAAATAAAATAAAAATCCTAAACTGAAAAAAACAGCTGATGAAGACGATGCCTGCGCTGATAGAAATGCCCAAATCGTCTGGAACCGATGTCCTCATCATATGCATTAGAGAGTCAGCATATAGCATTGATGTTTCTTGACTTGGTTTTATGCATGTTGTTTTCTGTTTTTCCTACACTTGACACTAAGTCTAGTTTCACTTGTTGTTTTCATGCTCTACTATTTACTATCTTATTTTTCCTTGATGTTTTCATGTTTTAATTATTGTCATTTCTTATTTTATTTACTCTTGCTGTTGATACATGTTGTTTATGATATTATGTTTCATGTTTATTTATGTTGCATTTATTTATTTATTTTTATGTCACTCGCACCGTTATGGCTGACCCCTATAGATTTGGGGGTTAGGGTTATCTCGAGCCTCATGTTTTATAGGTAGGTGCCTATAGCTTGGGATTTGGATGCATTTGCTAGAATAATGTTATGGCTTATGTAAATTTGAAAAAGAAAGTGTTGTAAAGAGAAAAGATTGTAATTCAAGGTGTTTTGTATTCCGTTGTGTTTTGTAAACAATTAATGTAATAAAAGTAGAATTAAAAATTATCTGTGTTTTTGGCAATATTTACTATTGCAATTGAAGTTGATGTTGGGAATTGTGCCATGTATTTCTGAGATATCATATTGGAAATTCAGGGAACTTCCCAAGAAATTATTTGCACGTGTAAAAAGATAAATTTTCAGAAAAATATTTATTAAATCTCCAAAAAAACATTTTAATTCATTTATTAGTAACGCCCTGCCCCAATACTCAGAAAATTTTGATTATTTTTAGAAAGAAAAACTAGATACTATGTAGTACAACTGCCCACCACAGGCTGCCTCTCAAAAGGTGGTTAACCAATTAGGTGACTCTTGATCATAGGCAATTTTATTTATACTCAATTAATTTTTGCATACTCCCGATATGGGATTAATTTAATACTCTCTCCCCTTAATTCAATCTCATGTACACAAGTTGAAAGCCCATGGGCCCACTCACCTGTGCTACGTCATGAAGATCAAGCAGCAATCTCTTCTGATTTCATTCCGAAATCAAATCCCCACACATGGTTGATCATCATCCTTCACAAATTTAACAACACACTTGGTTGTTTTTGTTCACAAATCCGTGGGCCCCCTTCATAACCTCTCTCCTCATATATATATATATAACATTTATTTATTTCTTTGAAATTACACGGTATTACATACACCCCACCTTAGAAATCAGCGTCCTCGCTGAGTACGGGGTATACAATCTAGCACATGATCCTTCTTTCTAGCCCATATAGAGCAGAGTATCTTGCCAGTGTACTGCGATCCTCCTGCTAGCGTACTTGCCCCTGGTCTCTCTACCACCATACTGACCACAACCAAGAGCATACTGACCTCAGCCAGGCATACCTCTCCACACCCGGGGTTGAAAGTCGGCTCTGATACCATTTGTAACGCCCCGTTGTCTGAGCTAAGGGTAGGGTCATTACAAAAGTGCTACCTCACAACCCCCCCCCCCCCGGCACTCCCCAGCAAGCTCGAGCAGGGCGTGCTCCTCTATCTTTATTTGGCTGCATTGGAACAGGCACTCAGCGATGTTCTAGTCAGAGAAGATGATGGGGTCCAAAGACCCATCTACTATGTCAGCAAAGTCCTGCATGATGCTGAACTCCGCTACACCAGAATGTAGAAGTTCGTGTATGCCCTAGTCATGGACGGGCGAAAATTCTACCCCTAATTTCAGGACCACTCCATTCAATTGTTGATCGATCAGCCGCTTAAACAAGTTCTTAATAAACCAGAGAATTTCGGTCGGTTGCTTAAGTGGTCAATTGAGCTGAGCCAGCTTGATACAATCTACAAGCCAATGACTGCCATTAAGGGGTGGGCGCTAGCCGAATTCATCACATAATGCACAATCCCAAAGATTCCGGAGGAAAGGAAATACGAGCCTATGTGGGAGCTCTACATAGACGACTCCTTCTATGAAGAAGGAAGTGTAGCCAGAGTCATACTAAGCGGCTTGGACGGCTTCGTCCTTCAGTACTCGCTGCACTTCAGTTTCAGAGCATCGAACAACGAAGCAGATTACGAGACCTTAATCCCTCGAATCCTACTGGCCCGGAAGGCTGGAGTTAAGCGAGTTAGACCATTTAGTGACTCCTGACTCCCAGCATGTAAGGAGTATGAAGCTCGCGATGCATGAATTGAGAAATACCAAGCTCGCGTCCAATTTGTCCTTACTGATTTTGAGGATGCTTCAGTTACCCGAATCCCTCGTGAACAGAATGTTCGGGCAGACACCCTATCCAAGTTGGCCTCCTCTTCCTTAGACGGCCTCGATCACACGGTCCTGGTGGAGGTCCTCTGCCTCGATCCTCTTGTACAGGGGCTGGGGTGGATGGACCCAATCTTGAATTTTTGAGAGACGGTGTGTTACCACATGATCCATCCGAGCTTAAAAAAGTCCGAGTTAGGGCTGAAAGCTTTGTTCTCGTGGATGGTGTGCTCTGTAAGCACTTGTACACCAAGGTCGATAGGAGGCCCTATCTGCCGTGTTTGAGCTCGGAAGAAACCATATACGCTTTGAAAGAGATGCACGAAGGGATTGGTAGCTGCCATATGGGTAGCAGGACACTTGCTAGGAAAGTCCTCAACCACAGCTACTATTGGTCGACCCTCCTTCAAGATGCTCAAGACATGGTTAAAGCCTGGACTGTGCCAAAGATTCTCCTCTGTCATGCATGCCCCCCAAGCCTTGCTTAAATCACTAGCCAGTCCCGCGCCATTCACCATATGAGGAATGGATGTCGTTGGTTCGTTTCGTGAGGCAATCGGTAAGAAACGATTTATCATTGTGGTCATCGACTATTTTTACTAATTAAATTGAAGCAAAACCCCTGGCCACCATTACCGAGCATCAGGCTTAACAATTTTTTTGAAGCATATAGTCTGCCAGTTCGGGATACCATGGGTCCTTATCAATATGATTCGATCGATTGCATAAGGCCCGCGGTAGCAATGAAATTGAGGAAAGTATACAGAAAAGATAGTTATCTTCTATTGTAATTCTTTTTACATTAGAATTTTAGTATTGGTTAGTGACCCTTGCTCGGGGGACCCAGTTCGCAAGGGATGGTTTCCACAATTTTTGCGATGACCTCGGAATCCAACAACGGTTCTCTTCAATCTCGCACCCCCAATCCAATGGCCAAACTGAGAACGCAAACCGTCAAATCCTCGGGGGTCTCAAAAAGCAGTTGGATGAATTGCCCAAGGGGTTGTGGGTCAACGAACTACCTAATGTTCTTTTCTCATAACAAACTACCAAGAGGGTCCCGACCGGCGAATCACCCTTCAACCTGACCTATGGAACAGATGCAGTCATCCCCTTGGAGGTCGAACTACCTTCACCTAGAATTATAGGCTTCAATGAGGAGTTGAACTCAAATGACCATAGGGCCAACTTGGACCTCCTCAATGAAGTCCGCGAGATGTCTTCCCTCAGAAGAAATATTTTCCAACAACATGTTGAACTGTTCTACAACAAAAAAGTCCGGCCAACGAACATCAAAAGGGTGATCTCGTACTCAGAAGGCTTGATATCTCCGAACCAAACAAGAGAGGAAAGCTGGCTCCAAACTGGGAGGGCACATACAAGGTCTCCAAAGTGGTGCATCCAGATACTTACCAACTTGAGGACCTGGGGAGCAGGGTAGTCAAGAGAACCTGGAACGTGGAACACATGATCAAATTCTATGAGGGACCACAGTGACCTGTACATGTATCAACATCTATAATAAGTGCCAGCCACTAGCAATCAAGCAATAAAACCTTATTTCTGAACCAGCTCTTCTTATTTCAGCCAACACCTAAGAAATCATAGTACAAGAGAGATTTTCCACAATCTCCCAAGTCCTCGTCGCTCGGCATGGACTTTGACCATAACGGGAGATTTCCAACAATCTTCCAAGTCCTCGCCGCTCGGTATGGACTTCGACCCTAACGAGAGATTTCCTACAATCTCCTAAGTCATCACCACTCGGCATGGACTTCGATCCTAATAGGGAGATTTCTCGCAATTTCCTAAGTCCTCGCCGCTCGGCATGGACTTCCACCCTAACAGGAGATTCCTTACAATCTCCTAAGTCATCGCTGCTCGGCATGGACTTTGACCATAACATGAGGTTTCGTACAATCTCCAAAGCCCTCGCTACTCGGCATGGACTCCGAACCTAACATCGATCCTAAGTTCTCACTACTCGGCATGCACCTCGACCTCGACACGAGGCTTAACACAAAACTAGTTGAGGTGATCATCCTATCACCCACACACAGTTAGGGATAGAGCGACCATATTTGCTGCTTTATCCCCTAACTGTCAGCGGGCGGTAAGAAAACCACATGAACTAAGATGCTCTCCAAAAGCTTGCAGCCCCATACGAGGTGTTATATGACTCCGGTGGAATCCGAGCTCCGAAGCAATCACCCTATCACCTGCTGGCAGCCGAGGAAAAAGCGACCAGACTCGTCACTTTACCCTAACTATCAGCAGGTAGCAGGAGGACCACTTATGCTAAGGCAATTGACAAAATCTTGAAAAACAAGGGGAGTTTATATAGGCTACAAAGTGTCCTCAAAACCCTCAACGAAGATGTGGACAGATCTAGGTCACACATCCTTAAGACTAACGCTTCGGATCCCAAAATGACGCCATTAAATGGATACCACAATTTCCACGACTAATATTTCGAATTCAAAGGCGACGCGTTTACACAAGGCAGTCCGGAGTCAAGCTCCATCTATAGACAAAGTTTTTACACAACCGGCGAGGCCATAAAGATTACCACAAGATGCAACAAGATACAACCATAATAGAGCAAAGCATGAAAGTCAACTGAATGGCCTGCTCATCTGTCTGGGGAGCCTTCGGCCAAGGCCAACCAGGTCAAGTCCAACCAAGCGGGTATGCTCATCGTCGAGCCTATCGGCTTCTCCTCTAGGGGTGGCCAAGGTGAACACCCTAGCCACAGAAATCTAAGTGTCACCAGGGTTCGGTAGATCTAGTCTGAAGTTCGGAGAAGGGCAGCTGCTTTCTAGATAGCCAGTCCGGGACCCTGACACCCCAAATGTGACCTTCTATCTATGTATCTCCAGCTCCTTCTCCACAAACATTTCATGTAAGAACGAGTCAGCCGAACGGGGCACCCCGACCAAGGTCGGCTGTCGAGAGGAATCACCAGAGGTCGATAGGCGGGTATCGGCGCTCCCTAGATCCCAATCGACCATTGCCTTCTTCAAGCGAGTAAAATGCTGCCTCCCGATCCATGGCTTCTTTATAATGGAGTGCCAAGCTAGACTCCAAGGATTTCACCTTACCCCTAAGATAGTCGAGCTCGACACCACGGGGGTAGCCAAAGTAGGTTCAGTCATCTGCTAAAAGAAGAGAGAGAGAGACGTGTCACTCTGAGTCTCGTAGAACATAAAACATCATATGAAAAACATCAAGTCCAAATGTTCGGCCAAATTTTTTTTTTCATCCATGAATAAATTTTCATACAAAAGTGGCCAGTCCGTGTTGGGAAAATACATGAAAAGAAAGAAGAAAAGAAAAAGAAAAAGAGAGAACTACTGCTTGGGAGAGGAGGGCACCTCTTTGGCTCAAGCAGCAGTAACCCCGGGAGCGTCCAAGTTCGACTTGTCCTCATGGGCAGGTGAGCGATCATCATCTCGTCATCACCTCCCCTTGGAGTGAGTGGGAGCCTTGTTGTACCCTTGATCCTGGGCGAAGATAACTTTGTCGATGGAGCCCAGCTTGGTGGCCTGCATCTTCTTCTTGTTCTCCTGCTGGAGGGTCTTCACTTCCTCAAGTTGAGCTCAGGTCCTCGGTGAGGGTGGCAAGCTCTGTCTTCAAGGCCCTCTCACAAGATTCTGTAGCTTGGACAAGCAGCTTCTGCTCCTTCATCTTCCTCTCATACCGTCTAGTGTTTTGCTCGGCCTAAAGGAGCTCGCAGGCATAACGCCTCATCAACTCTGCCCCTTGCAAAGTTACCTGTGAACGAAGAGCAAAGACTCAGATCAAAAAGCAAAGCATAGAGAACACTTAACACCATGTCGGCCTGAGCCCACTTCATGAAGCATGACTCGAGGGTCTCAATTGCAAGGCTCTCCCTGTCCCGAGGGGTGGCCAGGTTCTCCACCGCCTCGATCACCTGCTAGACCCTCTATTAGAGAGTCTGCCACCTTCGTGGACTAGTTGGGGGCTTATGGCGCCAGCCCCGCCACCCCAATGATCTCCCTGGCCTCGACACGGATGTATAGGAGACCAAACTTCACCACCTTGGCAACCTTAAGGTTCCCATGGATCGACATTGCCTTGGCCGAGCTGGAGGCTCCCAAAACCACCGAAGCCTTTGACTTTTTGGACTTTGCCTCGGAAGCTCCCTCAGACGCAACATTTGCAGGCCTCTTCTTCTGCTTCTACTGCTCGGCCGCCTTCTTTTTGGCCAAGACGACCCTCCTTGCTTCGATCTCCACTTCGTCCATAGTTGTAAAAAAAAACATAAACTGTGAGAATGAAGGGAAAAATATAGACGAAAAAAGGAAACAAAAAATATACAGGGATCGATGGGGCTCAGTCCAATCCTTGCCAAGTGCTTCTCTGTCACATCCGCCCAGGGTATGCTCCCTTTGGAAAAGATCTGTTCCACATCCTCCTTCTCCTCATTTGGGCCTTGGTGGTTAGGTTTGTAGAAGGACCAGTTTGTCGGGATCTCCAAAGGTACCTAGTTTCGAATGATGAAATATTTCTCTTTCCATTCCTTGATGGAATATGGGATGGCCGTGGACTACTCGCCTATGGGGGCAATGGCAGATATAATAGACCCACTCATACATCTCTACCAACTGGATTTCTAGACAGGCTAGAAAATACTTCAAACCCCCATCTCTTCGCAGAGCAGCATGAAGCATACGATTTGCTTCCATGATTTCGAACCGTAGTGCATCGGACTCAGTCCTGCCCAAGTCAACACCTCCTTAACAAATGGGTGCACAAGAAAACTTAACCCCAAGCTGAAGGAGTCGAGCGGAAACATATAGAACCAGGGGGTCAGATTATCCATTGGTCGAAGCCCTGGGTTCGACACCATCAACTATAGTCCAGGGGAATTAAATAGCTCACCCGTATCAACGATAGGTCGTTGCTTGCCAACATGCTCTGGCTGCCGTCTGCCTTAATCCTATTACGGCTCAACTAGGAGGGTTGCACCCTATACCAAACTAAATTCTTAAAGTCGTACGGGTACTTTTTGATCGAAACTGGCTACTGAAGATTGGGGACGTCGAGCCTACCCTTCGGTTGAAATTCAATGGGCGATCCAGGGTTGTCAGGAAGAGTCCACTTCAGCCTCCTTCCCTAGAGACGAGGGCCCTCGGGTTGAAGGCCGACACCCGCCGTGTCAAACGCGTGGTCCCTTCGGGCGAGTCGACCTCCTTGGCTCCACCCTCGTCCTCTTCCCCCTCATCTACTACTTCATTATCGCCTTCACCCACGGCTCCCCCCCTCGATCGCCAAATTTAGCTCCACTTCTTCCATCTCCTCTTCCTCGCCCTCGTCCAAAACCATTGGTTCACCTTCATCGACAACCTCCATCTCATCGACCTCTTCATCTAAATCACTCGATTCCACCACAAAGGGTCATCGACTTCAGATAGGATCGACCTTGTAGACCTCATAGACTACTTCGCAAGATGTGGATTCAGAAGAAGTTTGCTGGAATTCTCTAGAAGGAGAACTGTACCGAACCCTCGACATAATATAAAAATACTAACCTATTTGTCAGAAAGGACATCGGAAAGCTAGTCGTGGGGCCTGAACATAACCTAGAGAGAGAAACTCTGAGATAAGTGAGAGAAAGTAAAAAAGAAGAATGAGAGGCGGGGAGAGTATAAATAAACGAATCACGGATGCCTCGATTTCCACAACTACTATTGACCATCCAATTTGATCCAACGATAGATAACATAAAGATTCCTCAATTTCCTAAACTGTGATGTCAGCCGAGTCACATGCAGCACAAGTGCCTTTTCTGGGCCACCATGAGCACAAACTGCTTCTTAAAAAGTCTCCAAGTGTGAAACGCTCGATGCTCGACAATGAATTAGAGCCACCTACCAGGTTTCCTACAACCTTGCTGACACTCGGCACCCGACAATGACTTCGAGCTACCTACAAGGTTTCTTACAGCCTTGATATCACTCGACGCTCGGCAGTGACTCCGTGCCACTCACAAGGTTTCCTACAGCCTTGCTATCACTCGGTGCTCGGCAGTGACTTCGAGTCACCCACAAAGTTTCCTACAACCTTTCTATCACTCGGTGCTCAGCAGTGACTTTGAGTCACCCACAAGGTTTCCTACAATTTTGCTGTCACTCGGCGCTCGGCAGTGACTTCGAGTCACCCACAAGATTTCCTACAACCTTGATGTCGCTCGGCGCTCGGCAGTGATTTAAAGCCACCTACAAGGTTTCCAACAACCTTGCTATGCTCGGCGCTCAACGGTGACTTCGAGCCACCCACCAAGTTTCCTGCAACCTTGCTGTCGCTCAGCGCTCGGCGCTCGACAGTGACTTCGAGCAACCTAAAAGGTTTCCTAGAGCGTTGCTATCACATGACGCTTGGCAGTGACTTCAAGCCACCCACAAGATTTCCTATAATCTTGTTGTCGCTCTGTGTGTAACGCCCCGGGCCCCGCCCAGCTATGCGCATGACTACACGTGCGTGTATACGCGAAAAATAGATCCTAATAACTGCCCACCGCAGGCGTGCCTCACAAAAAGTGCTACAGCTTGTAGGTACCTTTTTATCATTGGCTAACTCTATTTATTCACATATATTTTCCAAGCATGGTCGATGTGAGATCAAGCAACCCACACCACACTCCACTCACATGGCACGTGTATTGCACGTGCCTACACAAACAGCCAAACCACCTCATCCTACCCTCTGCACGTGCAAGGCACCATCCGGGGCGCTCCACATGGCAGCCACCCCAACTCCACCATCTCAGCTCAACAATTATATCCCAAGCAACACCTCCATAGACTCTTTCTATAGGCCAACTACCACTTCTCACCAAATTATTATATATATATACTAGATTTTTCCGTGGGCACGTGTCTATGGCACGTCTTCGGAACGATACAAAACACGAAAAATCATGTAAACTTAAAATAATAATTATGTAACTCATGTTTGAATAGTATAACAATAATTAGTTGTAAATAAAAGTCCATGTTTCCATTAGTATATGTTGAAAAATAATTATGGATGTGGGTGTAAATCTAATTTCTTAGAACTTTAAGTGTGGAAAATAATGAAATTTAACATTTGAAGAGATATATTTGCTATTTTCAATATAACATGTGCAATAAAAAAAACATAAAAATTCTGAAAATTTACAAACCTGAAATCTTAAAATCTAAATTTCTAAGTAAATAAAGAAAGAATGGGAGAGAGAGAGGTAGGGAGAGAGAGAGGTAGGGAGAGAAAGAGAGAAATATGAAAAAGTGAAAAGATAAGAGAGAGAGAGAGAGTAATAAAGTAGTGAGTTTTTTTTGTTTTGGAGGGAAAATTTTGGTTTTGTGGTTTGAAATTTTGGTAGGGAAAATATGTTTTGTGAGGTTAGATCTAGGACTTTGATTTTGGGGGATTGAAGGTGAGCCACTTGATAGCTTTCTTTGTGTTTTATTATATAGATATTTGTGTGTATGTGTGTGTATTATATTCTTCCAATATAATATCATATACATACTCTTAAGTACGGGGTGTTACACGGTGCTCGACAGTGACTTCGAACCACCCACAAGGTTTCCTACAACCTTGCTACGTTCGACGCTCGACAGTTAAATCGAGCTGCACACCAGGTTTCCTACAACCTCGGTCTCGCTCAGTGCTCGGCATTGACTTTGAGCTACCTACAAGGTCTTTTAGAACCTTGCTAACACTCGGCGCTCAGCATTAACTTCGAGCTGTCCGCCAGGTTTCCTACAACCCTCATGTTGCTTGGCGCTCGACAGTTTCATCGAGCTGCCCACATGGTTTCTTACAACCTCACTATCGATTAATGTTCGGCATCAACCTCGAACCGCAGTAAGGCCGAGCGACGGGGCTCGACGCTCGGCGCTCGGCGGTTACCTCACCCAGTGTGATCTGGATCATGATGCTCGAAGCTCAGTGGCTACTTCGTGTTGTCGCCTAGCATTCAGTTTCCATGTTTCCTGCGAACTACCCATTTTACCCCTACTCATATGTCGTTGATTATTACTACGGAATTGAACTACTCCTCTACGGCTGAAACGCCTAACCCTCCAGGAGTGGGGGGGGCTATGATATGGGTAAAAATCCAGCCTCGTCGATTCTTCTGACTCCATTAAGATCCTGAAACCCACAACAGACATGCATGCTCCATGGGCCACTGACCAGCCCCTCTATACTCATCCGGCACACTACGGTTCATTCTCTCTGCCTATAAATAATAGACCCTCTCCACTATGACCATATAATGAATTTTTAGCCTCCAAAATCCTAGATTTCATTTTTTTCTCTTCCAGTCATTGACTTGACCGTCCGAGGGGTTTGCCACCGGGAAAACTCCAGTGTTTCTGGGCTTTGTGCAGGAGTCCGCGCGGCTGACAGCAAGGGCGACCACTAGTAGATCCGCTTCCCATCAGATCCAGATCTACGACTGAGATATGTCCATCATTCTCATAAATCGAGCTCATCATCTGTTGCTCCCACATCCCTAAAACAGCAACATCAATATCCATGTATCCTTTATCTAATTACCGAAACCCATTTATAAGCATGCTCCGCTCCGAACAAAAATTACTTTAGCAAATATTATATGGACTAATGAGTATATGATTAAATTAACATATACAGGTTATATGTTTTTCCGTATTGTAAGCATAGATCCCAATGGTTCCAAATCTAAATTCAATTTTTACCATCCATTATTCTCAAAAGAAAATTATACTTATATCCACACCGAACCCGATAAGCTTCTAGGTCCATTTTAGCTTGACACTTTTTTTTTGTTGGTATAATGGTGACCACCGGCCACTGATTTTATTAATAAAAAATCAACGAAATATGCATCACTATTACAAACATATCTATCCAAAAGTCTAGTACATCACAATATTAAAAAAGTACAACGATAACAAATGTGAAATAAACTGATAGCTATTTTAGCATGACACTTTATAGCCAGTTAAATTCTCACTTGAGAAAGATATATCAAGACATAACCTAATTTAATTTACATTAATCTGCAACAAGTAAGATGATCCGCTCGATTTCCTTTTGCATATATCTTCAACATGTTCTGTAATGCTTCAAGTAATTGCATCAGCACAGTTGCTCAATGATACAACTAATTAGTAGCTTAATGAAAGCATAACCAGTTGATTTTTTCCCAAAATGACCCACTTTTTCTAAATATTTCCCTAACTGACCCACTTTCATAAGTATTTTCGAAACTGACCCACTCGCTGTTGGAAAAGTGAGTTAAGTTCAAATCCACTCGCTGTTTCAAACAACGAATTTATCTTCAGTGTTTTGAGACTTGAAGGAATTTCTCCAAGTGTTGGGGAAATTCCTAAAGCTAAATTCGTTGTTTGAAAAATTGAGTAGATTTGACCTACACACGCTGTTGAAATACCGAGTCTAGTTCAAATCCACTTGCCTTTTCAAACAGCGAGTTTAGTTTTAGTGTTTTGAGACTTAGCGAAATTTCTCCATAAAATCCTTAAGCTAAACTCGCTGTTTCAAACAGCGACTGGATTTAAACCGAGTCCAGTTCAAATTCACTCACTATTTGAAACGTGTTTATCTTTATTGTTTTAGGACATGGCAAAATTTTTCCAAGTGTTGGAGAAATTCCTAAATATCAACTCGTTGTTTCAAACAGCGAGTTTGTTTGAACTAGACTCGCTATCTAGTTCAAAGAAACTCGCTGTTTCAAACAATGAGTTTATCGTCAGTATCTTGAGACTTGGCCAAATTTCTCATCGAATTTTTTCCCCAAGTGGTGGAGAGATAACTAAGCTTACACTCGCTATTTCAAACATCGAGGATTTTTTGACCACACCGAGTAGGTCAGTTTGGTAAATACTTTCGATAGTGGGTCAGTTTGGGAAATACTTTTAAAAAGTCGGTCATTTTTGGAAAAATTATAACCAGTTTGTTCAACAGTATAAGAATGTATAAAGGGAGAATGACCAATTGGCACCTAAAGTTACTCATAATACCCTATACACACCTAAAGTTACGTTAATACCCCAATTACACCCAAAGTTATTAAAATTTGACCTATAGGCACCCGCCGTTCAAATATCTGTTAAGTTAGTGGAATATTCGTGTTATATTCCTTTTAACGGATTCATACCCATTAAGAAGAATGTGAAAAGACGAAAAAGCCTTCACTATCTTCATCTTCTTTTCTTTCTGGTTATATCTCCTTCCCCTTTGTAAACCCAATTCAAAGAATTCGAAATTTTGGAAATCCCAATTCGAAACGCTAAGTACTGTATATCTGTTATCTCTAATCTTCGACGCCTCGTACATCCTCAATCTCTGTCTCTTTTTTGTGAGCACCGATGTCGAATACCCACCTGCATCTAATGTCGAAATCCCATCTGAATTTGAGGGTTGGAGTTGGGTTTTTGAAGTAGCGTATGGCATTTGACATTACGATATGAGAAGGAAGTGTTTAATTCTGAGTTGCAATTTTATCATACAATATTGTTTAATTAGTTGCAAATTATTTTGGATTCTTAGTAGGCAATGATAAGTCATACAAAATAGTCTTGTTTTTTATTTTGTTGATACTTAGTTGCTTGTTCTTGATTGTGGATTGTAATCATACAATATTGATGATCCATAATATGGGTTGAGAATTTTAGAGGATTCTTTGTAGGCATGGGTGAACTGATCATATACTTCATCATAGGCTTTTGCCTTAGCTGCTTCTCATATTGGCTGCTGCTCTTGGTTGCATTTGATTTTGTTGTTGTTGCTTGTGATTGCTGTTGTTGTTGCTGAACTAGTTCGTAGAAATATTAGGATAAAATGGTTGGGTGTAACACTACAAGTTTTTATTTATCAAGAGTTTGTGATTTTACGTGTTTTGCATATATAATTTCATATGTATATTTTTCTAGAAAAATATTTCTTTATAGCATGAATAAGAAATTGTAAACTGAATAATTAATTAATTCACATGAACAAACTTGTAAAAGGGGGACACTTTTACCCACAGGTCGGATAATGCATGGGAGAGGGGAGAGATGGGAGAGATGGAGAGTTGGTTGTTTCATCATGGGTAGTTTCTATAACTCCCTTGTTCATCTTGACCCTTGTTCCTTAACCATTTGGACTAATCCTAGCCCTCCATTCACCCTCAAAATTTGTATAAATCCCCCTCTCCCCCCGCCCCTACACTCTTCATTCTCACACCGAAAGAATTGAAAAGAAAAGAATAGAAAGAAAGAAAAGAAAGACAAATTAGTGAGACAAAAGATTGAGTAGATTGTGAGTTTAAAAGATTGAGTGCTAGTGTGTGTTCCTCAACCCAAGGAGTGGCCAGTTTTTTCAAGGAGCAAGGGTGAGGCTCGGGTTGCATTGCAAGCAAGGAGGAGAAGTCAATTGGTAGCTCGATCTAGGAGGAGAAGGCTTCACATGTTCATTCTAGGAGATCGCTAGGAGTTTTGTTTGTTTTTCTCTCCATTAGAGATGGGTGATTTTCTCAAACTTCTAATTAGACATCATGCTAGGGTATGGTTGATAAAACTGAGAAGAAACTTTAATTATTTTAGCCATGTGTTATGAAAATGAGACAAAATTGCAATGGTTTGAATGTATGTTAAAAGAATGTTAATTAATTACAAAATTGTGATTGTTAGTTTAGAATTAACCATGCTACCATGCTTTAATTGATTGATTGTGCTAAACCAAGAAGACATGATTGTATGTTTAGTTAGTTGAAATGATAACCATGCAAAAATGTGATTTCTACTAATTCATTTGTTAGTGGCATGAAAAAGGGATAATTGTTACTGAAATGAACATATAATAATTAAAAAAAGTAATAATAAAAGAGGCTATGGGAAGTTTGAATGCAAAAGTTTAAAGAAACTACATTTATATGTGCATATTCGAAATTATAGACAAAATTGTACTTAGAGAGGTAAATTACACTTTTTATGCCAAAAATAAAGTTTTAATTTACTGATATATTAGAAATGCTTAAAAATTATGTTCTGGAATTTTAGAATGAAATTGGAGAAAAAAAGAGTTTAAAAATAGTTATTTTTATAAAAATTAAAAGTGAACCGAAACTTGAATCAAAACACTTAAAAACCCAACTCATATCAGATTAGTCACTTGGACTTATTGGTTAACGGGTGCGTTCGGGTGCGCTTTACTATAGCATGGGTCTGGTCTTGGGTCTCGGGTTCGAAACTGGGCAGTAGCCTTGTTTTAATTTTTTTTGAAAAAGTCTAATAACTGAAAGACGAGTTTTAGGGATTTAAACCCCCCTTTCTGTCGTGGTTGCGCTCTGTCCTTTCTGGTTAGTGCATGCGCCACAGTGTGCTGCACTGTAGCGTGGGTTGGCTTTGGGTCGCTGGTTCGAATCCTGAGTTCGGCATTTTAAAAATAGTTTTTCTGTTTTTTTAATTGATTTTTGACTTTTAAAATTCGGGAAAAATTATTATAATTATTATAAAAATATATGGACTTCATGAAAAATATTTGCACACGATTTTGACTTAAATTAAAGAGTTGAGAAGTAAAAATTGAGTAGAACTCTATATAAATTGATATTTGCATAAGTATAAAAAAGTGATTTAATCCATGAGGATTTATACTAAATTATAAAAGAGAATCTTGTATAAAAAGAACTTGAAGTGTGATCATTTATGGATTTTATTCTTCATTTTGGATAGTGTATGTATTTGAAAGTAAATGAAAAATATGATTTTGATTTTTGGAGAAAAAAAATAATGGTGTGAGAATTAAATGGAATTATTGAGACTTATTTTTCTTGAATGAGAATGAGATAAATCGAAATTGAACTTATGGAAGAATTGATTCATAGAAAAGAAATGGAAATTTATTTGAACTGTGAAAAAGACCTTATGAGTATGAAAAGTCGATTTTGTGATTATGAAGTGAAATTGAGAACTAGGCTGTAAGTAAGCCTCATACCGACATTGAAAAGAGATTGTTGAAATGAGATTTGAAATGAAACGATCAAGATTTGGGTCGTGTTATATAAATGGTTAAGACCGGTATAGTGAAAGGGCTAACTCTAGAGAATTTATTTTATTCATGATTCAAATAACTAAGGACTAGACACATTGTGAAGCTGTGACGAAAGTAAGAGAAAAACACGAGTATGAGGGCCTTGGAGCTACGGCGTGGGAATATTCACAGGCTGTCTACACGATGCGTCGTGTCATGACGTGGATACGTCTCTAGGAGTCCGTACCGCAGGCGACGCTTGTGGGGTGTTTGGTGACTGCGGTTGGTGTCATGTCCCATGACAGAGGCTGAATTATCCATAGGTTCTACAAGATGCATCGTGTCATGACGTGGAATTTTCCTCCAGGCTGTCTGGACATGAGCTCATAACTCATAGAAAATCTAGGATAGTTCTCGTAGTAACTGTAGTAGTTTAAGTCATAACGAGGGATCAAACCCTACAAGATGAAGAACGGTTAAGGGCTTGCCCTTAGACCTATGTAGTATGGGATGCATAGAATCTGAACAAGTGTGCATTAGTGTCATGTAACATACATAACTGCATTAAGGACTAAGTGCACCGCACAACACGACATCAATAGGATAGTCCCCGTAGTTCTGTTAGTGACAAGTTTGTGCTTTCCAAGTAAGAGAAAATTGATGTGTTATATCCTAGCGTCAGTTGAATGAACTGACATGCCCATAGTTTCTATGCAGGATAAAGTGATTAACAAGACAAAAGTATGCATGCTGCTTAAAGAATGATTCAAGTGTTATACAATTCTATTCATGTAAATTGTTGTAAATTGCTTCCGCTGTAAATATGTAATATAAATGTAACTCTAATGTAATAAAGTTTTTAATTCCATGTAAAATTGTACGAAGAGAAGTGTAAAGATCTTGTACAACTTCGAATTCAGTCTGTTTTGGAATTTGGGGTGTTACAGAGTGGTATCAGAGGTACGCTTCAAAGTAGTACAAATTTATAAGGAACGACACCCTAGAAGTGGACATTAGAGCGTGTGTTGAGTCTAGAGATTTAAATGTATGTCACTTACATTTGTGTTCCTCTATGATTTATACTTATATTCCTTTCTCTAAGATGGTGGACCACTTCGACCCAGCTGGAGGTGACGACTGACACATATTTAAGGAGGATTACTATCCAGAACAAGCTGATTCAGACGAAGAAGATCCTGAAGAATTTGAAGAGGAATGGCTTGAGTCCCGAGAGATCACTCCACCTTCAGATTCATCTGGTGATTCCTCCGACGAGGAAGAACCAATTCCGAGTAGTCCATTGTGTCACTTCATAGGCAGGTAGAGACTCAAAGGGAGAGAGTGGAGCTGCTGCAGCCACAGTGTGCGAAGTGCAAGGGGATCATTGCAACTCTCAGTTATCATGTTTGGGAACTCGAGAAGAGGAAAAACATGTACGATGTACTGAAGAAAGAAGTGGTAGATCTACGGGATGAGCTTCGAGAAGCCAAGCGGAACCGTAGGAACTAGACTATTGTATCTTCTTACTGCTTTCATTTGATGTCAGAAATGTTTTAAATTGAATGTATAAAGTTTGGAATTCAATGAAATGAAAAGTTGATTTAAATTCTTGTTTTCTACTTCGAATGTAATGGATCTTTTGCATCAGAATATGGCTGGAAGAAGAGTTAGAAGCTGAGAAGGTCTAGACTTGGAAACGGAGCTAGCGAGGGTCGATCAGACACTGAATGCCGTTGCCATGAATCAGAACCAAGGGAGAGTGCCTGTGAATCCAGTACCCGAAGCAATCAAACTCGTGGAATCATTCAAGTTGATGAAACCACCCATATTTAACGGGAATTCAGACCCTGACACGGCTGACAACTGGATCCGACAGGTAGAGACTATCTTCGAAGTCTTAGAGACTCCGGAGGGCAGCAAGGTGAAGTTGACTGCGCTGCAGTTCGAGAAGGATGCGGCTGTGTGGTGGCATTCAATGAAGCGGAAAATGGGAGATATTGTCCTTGGCTGAGAGGAATTCTTGGAGGAGTTCCACAGTCATTATTTTCCATCAGATGTCCAGGAGAAGAAGGCCATGAAATTTCTGGCGCTACAGCAGGGCAGTATGTCTGTTAGGGAGTATGAGACAAGGTTCACTCAATTCTCGAGGTATGTGCCCGAACTGGTGATGGACGAGGCGAAGAAGCCTTGAAAGTTCGAGCATGTTTGAGGCAAATTCTGAGATCCAGGTTGACACCCCTCGGTATCAGGAGGTTTGACAAGTTAGTCAAATGAGCTGCAGCCACTGAGATGGATATGGAGCAGTTCCCACGCTGTTTAGAATCGGAGGAACAACTGGAATGTTGGGAAGAGACCCACAGTTTTTGGCAATTTCAGGGGACAGCCGTCAGCTCAGAGGTTCAAACCGACAGGAGCGAATGCTGTCAACATAGCTAGGAGACCCAGATTAAATCGAGTGAGATCTCTTGTGGTGACTTGGTTCAACTGTGGTGAAACGGGACATTACAAATCTCAATGCCCTAAGTCATAGAATGTCACATGTAGTGGACCAATGCAGCAAGTTGGGAAGAAGTCGTACCAGCAGGGGCGAGTATTTGCCTTGACTGAAGCTGACGCTGATGAGGTGGATCACGTCATCATTGGTACGAGGAAGGATGTTTAGGAGTGTTTTCTGTTGTTCTCTTTTCCCATTTTATTTAGTGAACAGTTATGTAACGAGTGTGTGTTATGTAACAGGAGAACTTTATTTGAACGGAAAGAAGGCTGTTGTTTTGTTCGATACTGAGTCCTCTCACACTTTTGTATCACCTAAGTTTGCTAATGTTTTGGGAGTTAAACCGAAAGTCTTTACAGACAAGGTCTTAGCAGTAGCTACTCCGTCAGGGTAGACTTTAACCACTGATCGGTACAATGCGGACTGCGAAATCGAGATTGGGGGCAGAATTTTTGGGATTGATCTGATCGAGCTGAATGTCTTGGGAATCGATGTTATCATTGGCATTAATTGGATGTCGGTGTACAGTGCAAGCATCGAGTGCAAGACCAAGGAAGTAACAGTGAAGGATCCAGAAGGTCCTGAAGTCACTTTCCAATGGAAGAAGAGATGTTCTAGGCTGGTGGCAGCTATCAGCAAGAAGGTGATTCCTGTAGAGATGCAGCAAATTCCAGTGGTTCGGGATTACCCGACTGTGTTCTTGGAAGATTTGCCTGGGTTACCCCCGCATCGTGATGTGGAGTTCAACATCACTATTCAGCTAGGGAGTGCACCGATTTCTAAGGCACCATATAGGATGGCGCATGTGGAGCAGGATGAGATCAAACGGCAGATTGAGGATTTGTTGGAGAAAGCCTTTATTCAACCGAGTGCGTCACCTTGGGGAGCACCGGTGCTGTTGGTAAAGAAGAAGGATGGTTCGATGAGGATGTGCATGGATTACCGAGAGCTGAATAAGGTCACTATTCAGAATAAGTATCTTATTCCCAGAATCGACGACCTGTTCGATCGTCTACAAGGAGCAGCTATTTTCTCCAAAACAGATCTTCGATCAGGATACCATCAGGTTCGAGTGAAGACTGAAGATGTGCATAAGACTGCGTTCAGAACTCGACACAGGCATTACGAATTCTTAGTTATGTTATTTGGAGTGACGAATGCACCTACAATCTTCATGCATATAATGAGGCCGTTTATTGATTCTTTCGTCGTGGTGTTTATCGATGATATTCTTGTGTACTCCAAGTCAGAGGAGGAGCACACTAAGCATCTGGCAGCAGTTTTGAAGAAGCTTCAGGAGCATGAGTTGTATGCCAAGTTGTCCAAGTGCGATTTCTGGAAATCTGAGGTGGCATTCCTAGGTCACATCCTTTTTAAGGAAAGAGTGGCAACTGATCCACAGAAGATAGAGTCGGTGAAGGATTGGGCAAGGCCTACTATAGTGAAAGAAATTAGGAGTTTTCTTGAGCTAACTGGATACTACATGAGATTCATTCAGGGCAATGCTCAGATAGTCGTGCCACTCACTAGTGTGACCAAGAAGAATGTGAACTTCAAGTGGACTGAGCAGTACGAGTCAAGCTTTCAGGAGTTGAAATAGAGGCTAACTACTGCTCCCATTTTTGCTTTGCCTAGAGCAGGTATTGAGTATGATGTCTACACCGATGCTTCACATCGTGGGCTTGGTTGTGTCTTAATGTAAGAGGGGAAAGTAATCGCTTATGGATCTAGGCAACTAAGACCGCATGAGAAGAATTATCTGACTCATGATCTGGAGTTGACTGCGATTATCTTCGCCTTAAAGCAATAGAGATATTACGTATATGGTGAGAAGCTGAATATGTACACGGACCACAAAAGCTTGAAGTACATCTATCAACAAAAGGACCTAAATCTGAGGCAACGGAGATGGTTGGAAGTACTTGAGGACATTTGTGCCTGAGATTAAGTACCATCCTAGGAAGGCTAATGTTGTTGCTGATGCACTTAGCCGTAAGAGCAGTCTGGCTAGTTTAATTACAACTAAGAGGCAGCTTGCAGAGGAGTTGGATCAGGTTGGTATTGAAGTTATTCTGCAATACTTGGGATCATCTTTAGCTTGGTTGAGGCTTCAACCAACACTGAATGAAAGGATTATCGCAAGTTAGAAGGTTGAGGCTTCAACCAACACTGAATGAAAGGATTATCGCAAATTAGAAGGAAGATGCAGAGATTCAAAAGATGAAGGAGCAGGTTGGTGCTGGCAGGTTGTCCGAATTTCAGATCAGGGATGAAGTGTTGTGGTTTGGAGAGAGGATGTGTGTTCCAGATCAAGCAGAATTGCGAGAGAGCATTCTTCAGGAGGCACATGCTACTCTTTTGTCTGTACATCCTGAGAGTACCAAGATGTATACAGACATTAAGCAGCATTTCTGGTGGTCAGGTTTGAAGCAGGATGTTGCTGAGTTTGTGGCGAGGTGTGAGATCTGTCAGCAGGTCAAAGCTAAGAATCAAAAACTCAGAGGTCTGTTGCAACCGTTACCTATTCTGTAATGAGAGTGGGATAACATCTGTATGGATTTCATCACGGACTTGCCCAAGAGTTCAAAGGGCAATAATGCGATCTGGGTCATAGTCGATCGACTAACCAAGTCCGCTCACTTCTTGGCGATGAAACTCACTTCGTCGATGGACAAATTGGCCGAGTTGTATGTTGGAGAGATTGTCAGGCTTCATGGTGTTCCGTTAACCATTGTGTCTGATCGTGATGCACGGTTTACTTCGTATTTTTGGAGGAGTCTTCAGATAGCTCTGGGTACCAAGATGGATTTCAGTACTGCTTTTCATCCGCAGACCGATGGGCAGACCGAGAGAGTCAACCGTATTCTTGAGGATATGCTTCGGTGTTGTGTACTAGACTTTGGAGGCAATTGGGAAAGGCATTTAGCTCTGGTGGAGTTTGCCTACAACAACAGTTTTCAGACTAGTATTGAGATGGCGCGGTACGAAGCTCTGTATGGCAGGAAGTGTATAACACCTGTCTATTGGTTCGAAGTTGGAGAACGGCAGATGTTTGGGCCTGAGATCGTGCAGCAGACCTCTAAAAAGATCGATCTGATTAGGAAGAGGTTGGTGGATGCTCAGAGTTGGCAGAAGAGCTATGCAGACAACCGGAGGAGGGACCTTGAGTTTGAGGTTGGTGATTTTGTCTTTCTGAAGGTTTCACCTAGCAAGGGTGTGATTCGCTTCGGCAGAGGTGGGAAGTTAACCCCGAGGTTCATAGGCCCATACAAGATATTGAAGCGGATTGAGAAAACTGCTACCGGTTGGAGTTGCCAGAAGAGTTGTCTCGGGTGCACAATGTCTTCCATGTGTCTATGCTGAAAGGATACATTCCAAATCCTAGTCACCATTTGTCCGAAGTACCAGAGGCTTTGCAGTTGGATCTGAGTTACATCGAGCTTCCGGTTGAGATTGTCGATCGTCGAGAGAAAGCCTTGAGGAATAAGACGTTACCGATGGTCAAAGTAGTCTGGAGAAACCAGTTGGTTGAAGAGGCTACTTGGGAATCTGAGGAGAGGATGATGAAAGATCATCCTGAGCTCTTTGTGTGATTTGTGTCTTCTTTTCTTTTCTTTTCTTCTCTTTGTTGTATTCCTGTTTTCTCACTCTTCAAGTGTAGTTCCGGGGACGGAACTATTCTAAGGAGGGAGTGTTGTAACCCTAAGTTTTTATTTATCAAGAGTTTGTGATTTTACATGTTTTGCACGTATAATTTCATATGTATATTTTTCTAGAAAAATATTTCTTTATAGCATTAACAAGAAATTGTTCTCTATATTTTCCAAAAGACTTTTTTTCAAAGCTTAATTAAATTCTAGACCTATTTGTCTCTTTTTAGCTCATCTTGATTAATTAATTAATTTAATCAGTAGAGTCCATGGTTAATTGGCCCATTAGTGAGCCCATTTAACTTAATTTCTCTTTTTGTAAATCTAACTTATAGACAAGTTTAGTGACAATTAATTAATTCATATGAACAAACTTGTAAAAGGGGGATACTAGTTGGCACGTGCATGCACTAGAGTGTGCAACGTGCACTTTTACCCCTAGGTCGGATAATGCATGGGAGAGGGGACAGATGGGAGAGGTGGAGAGTTGGTTGCTTCATCATGGGTAGTTTCTATAACTCCCTAGTTCATCTTGACCCTTGATTCCAAACCATTTGGATTAATCCTAGCCCTCCATTCACCCTCAAAATTTGTAAAAATACCCTTCCCCTACATTCTTCATTCTCACACCTAAGGAATTGAAAAGAAAAGAAAGACAAATTAGTGAGACAAAAGATTGAGTAGATTGTGAGTTTAAAAGATTTGAGTGCTAGTGTGTGTTCTTCATCCCAAGGAGTGGCCGGTTTTTAAAGGAGCAAGGGTGAGGCTCGGGTTGCATTGCAAGCAAGGAGAAGTCAATTGGTGGCTCGATCTAGGAGGGGAAGGCTTCACATGTTTATTCTAGGAGATCGCTAGGAGTTTTGTTTGTTTTTCTCTCCATTAGAGGTGGGTGATTTTCTCAAACTTCTAATTAGACATCATGCTAGGGTATGGTTGATAAAACTGCGAAGAAACTTTAGTTATTTTAGCCATGTGTTATGAAAATGAGACAAAATTGCAGTGGTTTGAATGTATGTTAAAAGAATGTTAATTAAATGCAAAATTGTGATTGTTAGTTTAGAATTAACCAAGCTACCATGCTTTATTTGATTGATTGTACTAAACTAAGAAGACATGATTGTATGTTTAGTTAGTTGAAATGATAACCATGCAAAAATGTGATTTCTACTAATTCATTTGTTAGTGGCATGAAAAAGGGATATTTGTTATTGAAATGACTGTATAATAATTAAAAAAAGCTATAATAAAAGAGGCTATGGGATGTTCGAATGCAAAATTATAAAGAAACTACATTTGAATGTGCTTATTCAAAATTATAGACAAAATTGTACTTAGAGAGGAAAATTACACTTTTTATGCCAAAAATTAAGTTTTAATTTACTAATATATTAGAAATTCTTAAAAATTATTTTCTGGAATTTTAGAATTAAATTGGAGAAGAAAAAGAAATTAAAAATAGATTTTTTTATAAAAATTAGAAGTGAATCGAAACTTGAATCAAAACCCTTAAAAACCCAACTCATATCAGATTAGCCACTTGGACTTATTAGTTAACGGGTGCGTTCGGGTGCGCTTAACTGTAGCGTGGATCTGGTCCTTGGTCTCGGGTTCGAAAGTGGGTAGTAGCCTTGTTTTTATTTTTTTTGAAATAAATCCAATAACTGAAAGACGAGTTTTAGGGATTTAAACCCCCCTTTCTGTCGTGGTTGCGCTCTGTCCTTTCTGGTTAGCACATGCGCCATAATGCGCTGCACTGTAGAGTGGGTTGGTTTTGGGTCGCTGGTTCGAATCTTGAGTTCAGCATTTTAAAAACAGTTTTTATGTTTTTTTTAATTGATTTTTGACTTTTAAAATTTGGGAAAAATTATTATAGTTATTATAAAAATATATGGACTTCATGAAAAATATTTGCACACGATTTTGAATTAAATTAAAGAGTTGAGAAGTAAAAATTGAGTAGAACTCTATAAAAATTGATATTTGCATAAGTATAAAAAAGTGATTTAATCCATGAGGAGTTATACTAAATTATAAAAGAGAATCTTGTATAGAAAGAACTTGAAGTGTGTTCATTTATGGATTTTATTCTTCATTTTGGATAATGTATGCATTTGAAAGTAAATGAAAAATATGATTTTGATTTATGGAGAAAAAGAAATAATGGTGTGAGAATTAAATGGAATTATTGAGACTTATTTTTCTTGAATGAGAATGATATAAATCGAAATTGAACTTATGTAAGAATTGATTCATAGAAAAGAAATGGAAATTTATTTGAACTATGAAAAAGACCTTATGAGTATGAAAACTCGATTTTGTGATTATAAAGTGAAATTGAGAACTAGGGTGTCGCTATGCTTCATACCTTCATTGAAAAGAGATTGTTGAACTGAGATTTGAAATGCAAATACCAAGATTTGGATCGTGTTATATAAATGGTTAAGACTAGTATAGTGGAAGAGCTAACTCTAGAGAACTGATTTTATTCATGATTCAAATAAATAAGGACTAGACACATTGTGAAGATGTGACGAAAGTAAGAGAAAAACACGACTATGAGGGCCACGGAGCTACGGCATGAGAATATTCACAGGCTGTCTCACGATGCGTCGTGTCATGACGTGGATATGTCTCCAGGAGTCCGTACCGCAGGCGACGGTTATGGGGTGTTTGGTGACTGCGGGTGGTGTCATGTCCCATGACGGAGGCTGAATTGTCCATAGGTTCTACACGATATGTCGTGTCATGACGTGGGATTCCCCTCCAGGCTGTTTGGACATGAGCTTGTAACTCATAGAAAATCTAAGATACTTATCGTAGTTACTGTAGTAGTTTAAGTCATGACGAGTGATCAAACCCTACAAGATGAAGAACGGTTAAGGGCTTGCCCTAAGACCTATGTTGTATGGGATGCATAGAATCTGAACAAGTGTGCATTAGTGTCATGTAGCATACATAACTGCATTAAGGACTAAGTGCACCGCACAACACGACATTAATAGGATAGTCCCCGTAGTTCTATTTGTGACAAGTTTGTGCTTTCCAAGTACGAGAAAATTGATGTATTATATCCTAGCGTCAGTTGAATGAAATGACACGCCCATTGTTTCTATCAGGTTAAAGTGATTAACAAGACTAAAGTATGCATGCTGCTTAAAGAATGATTTAAGTGTTGTACAATTCTATTCATGTAAATTATTGTAAATTGCTTCCACTGTAAATATGTACTGTAAATATAACTCTGATATAATAAAGTTTTTAATTCCTTGTAAAATTGTACGAACAAAAGTGTAAAGATCTTGTGGAAATTCGAATTAAGTCTGCTTTGGAATTCGGGGTGTTACATTGGGAATTAATACTTGTTGGGAATTCCAATCTTGGATTGTTTGATATTCTTGGGTGAACTGATGCTTTTGTTTAATCTGAGGGTTCTTCTGATATCAGCTGCTGCTCTTGGTTACTTTGAACTGATTTATTGTTGGTGTTACTGTTGAACTAGTTGGCGTGGCATTAGAATGCAGCCCTAGTGAAACCTATTTTTTGATTCATCTACTTTCTTGCCTGATGTTGATTGTGGATGGAAATCATACAATGTTGAGTTGGAAAATAATTGCTGCTTTTGATTGTGTTGTTGCTGTTTCAGATTTTTTGCTGTTGTTGCTTCTGATTTTTGGTGTTGCTGAACGAGTTGGCATGGCATTAGAATACAGCCCTACTGAAACCATTTTTTATATATTTGATGAATTGATACTACTTTCATACACATATTTGATCTGTCCGTGCTGATAATTATGTTCTGAGCCTGCTAGTAATTGTTTAATTTACTGTTCAGCATCATGCACATTCAGATAGATGAATGTAGTTGCTGAACTCCTGTTTTTTTCCTGTGGTTGGCAAGAGACGAAGAAAGGTTGGGTTTTTTTTTTGCTGTGGTTGGTAGAAGACGAAGAAAAAGAAGAAGCAACAGTACCAGCTGAAGAGTACTGAATTGAAGAAGTAGATGAATCTGAAGAAGTAGAATAAGGAAAACTAATGTGTAATGTAATTTGAATTTTTTTTTTCCATTTAATTTTGGTTTATTAACAGAGAAATTGGAAGTTGTTGATAATGTAATTGTTCTTTACAGTTCAATAAAAAAAGAAGTTTTGGAATTGTATCAAGTATTGTTGTCTTTTTTGTCGAATCTTTTCTTTTTCTGAACTTGTTCATACAGCAATTAAGTGTATCTAGCGAAGGAATACTACTATAGAATTTTTCATGCATAATGAAAAAAAAATTTGAACTTATAAAACATACACAGTTCACGTCATAATACATAGACAGTTCAACTAA
>CM030364.1:168370532-168553032 GCA_017893485.1 Hemerocallis citrina
CCGGATCAGCTCGATCTCACCCTCAAGGCAAGCCTCGCGAGACTGCTTAAACAGTTCGGCACGACGCCGAGCTGTTGCGTTGTTTGGAGCAGGAAGAAGGATTTGAAAGATGAGCACATTACATTCAAAGACTAAAAGTCCGAGCCAAACACTTGAGACAAATTTGAGGAAATAATTTTATTCATAAAAGAAGGGGCGGTGGCCAGTCCGCGAAAAGGCATTACATTTTTTTTGAAAAAGAAAAAGAAATTAAAGTACAAGAGACGAGGAGATCAGGGGTCCACCTGTGTTGTCACCTCGACCACAGGCGCCTCGTCAGACGGCCCCTCATTTCCCGTCGCCCCAGCCTGACCGACCACCTTTTCCTCCTCTTCGCCTTCTTCCTCGTCGCCTTCTTCCTCCTCGCCTTCCCCTTCTTCACCATCTGCCGCGGCTCTGGGCCATAGCCTGTAGCCGACCCGCTGAAAGCCGGGGATGCGATCCTGGACGTGATCGAGGGCTCTCTCGTAGGACTTCTCCATGTTTGAGGTCATGTGCTTCTTTGCCTCGGCCTCGACTTCAGCCCAGATCACCGTCGCCAAAGCGTCCTTCTCCGCCTTCACCTCTGCCAGGGCCTTCGCCGATGCTGCCAGCTCCTCAGCAGCCTTGGTGGCTTTGGCAACCTCCTCAGCAAGCCGCCCCTTTGCTCGCTCTAGGTCTGCCACAAGGTCGGCAACCTGGACCTCCAAGCCCTCGGCTCTCCTCTGCTCTGCTTCGAGCTGCCGAACTGCCCTCACCTTGTCCGTCCTGTCCTTATCACTGGCGGCCTTCAGCTCCTTCTCCTGTTCGGTGAACGCTTCAAGGAGATGGTTAAAGTGGCAAGTGGCCTGCCAAAACAAAAAAATAGTAAGAACAAAGTAAGGGCCGAACGGCAGACTTAAAGAAATTCTTAAGAGAAAGTATGCAAAACTTACCGATACGAGCGACCGAGCGACCTCATAGGTGTTGTCGCCAACCGTCCCCGCCTTCAGCGCGGCTCGATCCTTCGGGGTCGCCAAATGCTTGACGGCTTACATGGACATCTGTGAATTCCCGAGGAAGCCGTCGTGGTTCTTAACTCGCCAGTTCGGGACGAACAGCTTCTTATGCTGCTCGGTCAAGATCACCTCGGCCTGAGGGGTCAACGGCGGAGCCTAGAGCGACAGCGCCGCCGAAACGTCAAAGGCCTCACCGGCCGTGGCAGATGCAGCAGGAGCCGAGGGGTCGGCGACAGCGACTACCGCTGGAGAGGGGACCTCATCAACGGGTGGAGGCGGAGCAATTGCTGAAGCAACCTTAGAGGGCCGACCAGACAAGGCGGTCGTGCTGGGCCTCTTCCTCTTCCTTCCATCGGCAACTTTGCCTCGCTCGTTCATCATCCCCCAAAAGTCCATCTTCGGTGCTTCTGTTCCAAACAACAAACAAACAACAAGTTAGTGAAACGAGCTAAAAACTTAGAAAAAAAAAATGTATGGCGAGATGTCAGGAGCGTACTCGGGTCGATCGGACTAAGGCCTGACCCGTGTAGCACCTCCTCGGTCATCTCCCTCCAGCTCAACATCGGGAGGGCCATGATCTTCCCCACCACTTCCTCCTCGGCCGCAGTCAATGTCGGCCCTCGCAAACTTCGGTACCTCTACTTTCCATTGAGTCGAAACCTTCAGCATCGAGGGCTCCCTCCGAATTCTCTATAATCCGAATGCCTTTCCTCGGCGCCAGGTAGTAACGATGCTCGGTCTTGTGCATCCGGTGAACCCGATACATGCTCCGGAAGATCGTCAGGTCCGGCTCGACCTCGGCATTACGGCACTGCAGCAAGAAGGCGTTCACATGGCGCCAGGTGGTCGGCATGAATTTGGTCGGCGCGAGACAGTACCATCCGAGGACCTGAAGAACGAAGGGGTGCAGGGGAAAGCGCAATCCGGCGTTCAGTGAGTCGTAGTCGAACATACACATATCCGACGACGACAGTTTGGAGTTCGCTCGCATCCCAGGGTCGGGGAGAATCATCTTGTACTCCGGAGGGATGGCGAACCCTTTTCTGATCCGGAGAAGATCCTTCTCGGATAACACCGTCGCAATCTCGTCCGCTTCGGTGGTTAGAACCGGGTTGTTCTCCTCGTATACCTCCGACTGACCTATGATCGCCTTCTTCATGAGGTCGCCCTCGTATTGCCTGACCCCAGCATGCCCGGACAGTACACAAGGGTACAGGCCCGACTCAGGGGCTTGCCTCGGGGTCTCCACAATCTCCTCAACTACAGGAGATTAGGCCACTACACTCTTCTTCTTCTTCTTCGCCTCGGCCACAGACGGCTCGGGCACCTGCTTCCCCTTCATTCGGATTTCCATTTGCCTCCTCTCCTCGGCACCACTATCGCCCGAGGACGAGGCCTCACTCCACGAGTCTACCCTTGACATTTCTAGAAAAAAGGCTAAGGCAAGTAAACTGACCTTGATGTGATGTGCCCTTGAAGTGACGTTCACGGTCGAAATTAGTTCACCGAAAATTGCCTGGCCCACGCGACAGCTAACGCAACCTCCTTGGAGCGAAAATTGCCGCTAGCAGAGAACGTAGAGAGTAAAAGTGAAAGCTTGGAGTAAAAAGTGAGAAATGAGCTTGGGGGTGGGGGAGTGAGAACTTATAACCCCAGTGCGACGTTTGGGCTTCCTTGGGAATTTAAAAGCCCACTAAGAAGCCAAAGCGCCAAAGCGGAGAGTTGCGACGTTTCGAAACAAAGACTCCTTAAATCGCTTAAGTCCACGACTCGGCCACCGGTGTGCCTAGCCAAGCTATCGAACAGCTTGGCTTAGCAACCGAGCTACTGAGTCCCGTTCAAAACATCTAACTCCATACCTCGGCTAACAGCAACGAGCTTCCGAACCGAGGGGATGAGGAACCGACCCTCACATATGGAAAAAAATTCTACCGAGGCTGAATCACCGTCGGATCTCTCCAAATTTTGTGTCAGAACTCGATGGACGGTTCAGATCGTGCCACACTCACAAAACGACAAAATATCGTTTTCTCGTGATCTGAACCCAGTCCTCGTGATTCACGCAATGATGGACGATCCAGATTTGGCCACGTGTACCTTCCGAGCTGCTGGCCACCGGTTCGCCTAGCCGAGCTACCGAACAGCTTGGCTAAGCAACCGAGCTACTAAGCAGGAGGGTGACGACGCTTCAAAGCCGGATCACTTCAAAAATGTCTAACTCCATACCTCGGCTAACAGCACCGAGCTTCCGAACCGAGGAGACGAGAAACCGACCCTCACATATGGAGAAAAATCCTCCTGAGGCTAAATCACCGTCGGATCTCTCCAAAATTCATGTCAGAACTCAATGGACGGTTCAGATCGTGCCATGCTCACAAAACAAAAAAATAACATTTTCTCGTGATCTGAACCCAGTCCTCGTGATGCACGCAATGATGGATGATCCAGATCTGACCACGTGTGCTTTCCGAGCCTCTGTCCACCGGTGTGCCTAGCCGAGCTACCGAACAGCTTGGCTGAGCAACTGAGCTACTGAGTCGGAGGGTGGCGACGCTTCAAGGCCAGAATGCTTCAAAACGTCCAGCTCCATACCTTGGCTAACAGCACCGAGCTTCCGAACCGAGGAGACGAGGAACTAACCCTTACATATGGAGAAAAATTCCGCCGACCCTCCTCAGCCATTGGATCTTGTCAAAAAACGCGCTCGACGTGATGGACGGCTCAGATCTCGCCACGTTCACTAAATGACAAGATAGCATTTTTTGGGATCCGTGCTGAGATGGACGCTCAGGATTACGCCACGTGGTTCGGCAAATTCCGAGCTAAGCGCCGAGCTGCCGAGCCGAGGGGACGAGGAACCGACCCTCACATATGGAGAAAAATTCTGCCGACCCTCCTCAGCCGTTGGATCTTGTCAAAAAACGTGCTCAACGTGATGGACGGCTCAGATCTTGCCACGTTCACTAAACGACAAGATAGCATTTTTTGGGGATCCGTGCTGAGATGGACGCTCAGGATTACGCCACGTGGTTCGGCAGATTCCGAGCTAAGCGCCGAGCTACCGAGTCGAGGGGACGAGGAACCGACCCTCGCATACGAAGAAACTATCTGCCGAGGAATGTGGATCGTCCGATTGCCCAGGAAATCGCGCTCGGCGCTGATAGAGGGCCCAGATCGCACTACACCATAAATAGGTATTAAAAATTAGTTTTTATTTATTTTAATCGTTTTATATATTTAAAAATTGCAAAAAAATTACTAAAAATTTGGGAAAATTAACTAGAAATTCTAGAAAATAATTATAAATTCGGGGGAATATTTTTGAGCCCCTGAACGAACAATTATTGCCTAGAATGTGTTGTTAAGACCCCGAACGACTGGTTAACACATCGCAAAATTAAATAAATGATCTGAAAAAATAGATAAAAACTGCCAGATATCCAGAGAAGCTAAGAACAGCTTAGAGAACGAACAACTTGCAAAATCACCTCACTACCTCCTTCGAGATTCAAAACCCTCCATTTGGACTCCGATACAACTCCACTAGCCATTAAAATAGTAAAACTACTCCTCAAAGGCTGATCAAACTCAGTCTTTAGGAGTGGGGGGCTCGTGATATGGCTAAAAATGGGGCTAAATCGGAACTGTCCAAATCGGGCACGAATCTTGAAGCCCAAGGGTAAAACGGTAATTTTACCTACCAATGGGTCTGAAGTGGGTGCGGATTTTCCTCCTCGAAGACCCACTAACCCGCGAACGGATCCATCTCAACTGGATGTGGGTCTCAACCCACAGCAAACCCGGTCCAGAAAGGATAGAATTATGGTTTCTGATTAAATCCTAATCAACGGCCCTGATTCATGTCTATCCTTTCACTGGAGATTAGGGATTACATTCCTTATCTAACCACAGGGATTACATTCCTAATCTGATCCCAGTGGTGCCTATAAATACCCTCCATCCATCTCCATTAAGAGGTAATCAATCTTTTGCCAGTTTTTGCGCTCTTTCATAATCTTCCCTGATTACTGACTTGAGCGTCGGAGGGTGCGTCGCCGGAAAGAACCCCAGTGTCTTGCACTTCTTGAAGCTTTACGGCGGGAGTCAGCGTCAAAATCCGGCGGAATAGGAAACAGGTTCGCTCTTCAGTATTCCTAAGAATCCACAAATACAATCTGTTTGCCCCCACACCAGATTTAGCGGCAACATTGTTATAATTACATTTTAATTTTTTTTTATTATTAATTACAATTAATTGGGATAATTTTATAAGTTATTGACTTATATTTTTTTGTACAAATCTAATTATAATTGTTTAATTTTAAAGAATGTTTTGCTAGTTCTAGTCAATTGCTCTATAAGTTGTGTTTTATAGAAACAAATTTTATTATTGAAGTTTGGAAAGTGGCAAATCTAACGTTTTCTCTTCTATTGGTGTTTGCAGTGTATAGTTTGAATAACGTAATGTTTGATTTTTGTTTGTCACTTTTGTGTGACAGATACTACAATAATTACATTATAATTAACAATCTTTAATTAAATTTTGTTTCCTTTTGGTTATTACTTTGAATATATTATGTTTTTGTATATAGCTATTTAGATCAGTTTATAATAACTTTTTAAAGTTGCACAAGACGATATTTGATTTAATATTATTTTTTGAAAGTTAATAAGGTGTACACATACACAACTAGGGCTGCGAATCGATCTATTCGCGAGCTATTCGGCTCGAGCTCGGTCAAAGTTCGGTCAAAGCTCGGCTCGAACCGAGCTCGAGCTCAAAACTGAGCTCGTTTCATAAACGAGCCGAGCTCGAGCTTGGATTTTTTTTTTAGGCTAAGCTCGCGAGCTATTCGGCTCGAATACGGTCAAAGCTCGGTAAAAGCTCGGCTCGAACCGAGCTCGAGCTCAAAACTGAGCCGAGCTCGAGCCTGAAGGTATTCGGCTCGGCTCGGCTCGATTGTAGCCCTATACACAACTATATAGTAACTCAATCAAAATTTTATAATTATTTTACTATATTGAACGGTTTGACCCTTAAGATTTAAGTTGGATTTGTTTCAATTTATTTTAATTATTTTTCTATTGTTATTGATTTCAGATTTTTATTTAATATTATTAATATCAAAATTTATTAGTTTCAGATTTTATTTATTTATTTATAATTAATCTCAGATTTTGAGTTTCAGGTTTATTAAATTTTAGAAATTTATAAGTTTCAATTTTGTGTGAATTTCTGATCTTAATCGTTGTTAGATTTTAATGGCTCCAGAATTCGTATATTAGAGATTTCATATTTCAGATTTCTGTTTCAAATTTCTTAAATTTCGGTTTTCGTTTATACATCTTAGAATGTGTATATCCCAGATTTTTGTTAGTTGCTATTTCGGATTTTATTAATTTCATGATTCATATATTTCAGATTTTTTTTATGTCTCAAATTTGTATGATAGATTAAGCATGCGAATATTTCAAATATGGTGGGATATTGTTCAAATTTTAAGGGATATAATTTCAGTTTTGGAATTTCATTATTTCATATTTTATTGAGTATAATATCATATTTTGGGAACATATAATATCAGATTTTTAACAAGTTTAGAATTTGTATGATTTTGATTATTATTATTATTATTGGTTTCAGATTTGAATGAAGAGAAACGTTCGTATTTGATTGGTTATTCTTGAAAGTTTTAGACTGATTAACCCCTATAACCGAATTAGATTAAATTCAGTTTTAATTGATTAGTTACAAATTTCTTGAATTTATTAAGTTTCAAGATGACAAATTCCAGATTGAGTATAAAAATATTTCAGTTTGGTATAATGTGATTTCAGATTTATAATTTCAGGATTGGTACAATATAATTCCATATTTTTGAAGCGTATAAATATAGATTTGAAAAGGTGAAAATTTAGATTTTGAGTGAATATAATTTCTTATTTGAAAGCACATAATTTTTGTTTTAAGGAGTACAAATTTCAGATTTAGAGTTGGTTTGCTTCAAATTTAAATGTTAATAAATGTCTATAGATTCACTTAAGTAATATTTGTTTTTGAACTATTCTAAAATTCAAAGTTTTAATTTAACTAAAAATTAAGTTTCATATATAATTTCTTCCTTCATGATATTTTGTTTTATACCATTCTACTTCATTTTTTCAGATAACATGAACTAGTTTACTTGGATTTACCTTATTTCTGTTTTTATGCAACATTAGATTTGTTACGTCAGAATTTGATTCCAAATTTTCTCACTTACATTTTTTTCCACGTTCTATTTAATGGTTTGACCCTTTTGTAATATTTAATGAACTCCTTTTAAATCTTCTTGTATATATATATATATATATATATATATATATATATATATATATATATATATATATATATATATATATATATATAATATGTTTATTTCGCTTGATTCCTTTAATGTACTTTTAAGGTATTGCTTATAATATTAATATTTATTTAATATACTCATTGTTCTTTTTTTTCTTTGTGTACGTTTATTATTATTACTTTTGCTTAGCTAAATTTGTTTGTATTTCGATGTGTCCTTGATTGACTATCTTCCCAGATCGATTTTTTTTTATCACCTTTAAGTTTGTATTCTTTGTGTTACTTTTATTATTATTTATTTTTGCCATTAATTATGATCTTAACTTTTCTCTTTTGGCTTCTTATTTGTATGGTTGGGCTTATTATCTTTCTTACTATTATGATCTTTTACGATGTTATTTGATCAGTAATCAATTTTTTAGTTGATCTGTTCATATATCTATTGTGCATTTTATGGTTTTATATAAATATTTTAATGACCTTTGGAGTGTCTAATATTTTATTTTGCAGACTAAAGTTAGTGTTATTTGTTACTTTAGACAGTTTTCTTTTACTCGTATTCTTGTCTAAGTTTCTTGTTACGTATGTTTCTTTATTTTCATTAATTCATAAATTCATAGTGCATTGTGTTTATAGTGTATTCAAGTTTTAAGGTAGATTTTGATTCCTTTGTGTGCCTTAAAGTATTATTGACTAATTAATATTAGTTATGATAATTATGCGGTAGAAATTTGTATGCATTAATTGATTATCTAGTTGTTTTCATCAAATTATTGCATAGTATATATATATTTTTATTACATTTTATATATCTTCTTGGGATTAGTATGCTTTATGGGTTTTTGTTTATACTTCTTGCTCTGTTAGTTTTCATATTTAGTTTACTATTCTTATTATATGCTATTGTCTTTAGTTAGAAACCCAATGTAATTAGAAAATAAAGATAGAGTGATTTTCCTGAACTGTTTGTATACGCTCTTTTTTTTATTTTCCCTTGGCTAGTAGTAGTTCTGAAGACAGAACTATTTAAGGGGGGAGTGATGTAAATCCCCCAGAATTTTAAATACTATATTTTGAATTAATAAATAATTTTTAAATCACTTTATTTAATTATTTTGAATTTTGTAAAATTGACATTTTCACAAGTGCATAACACGTGCAAATAATTTTTAGGTGCAAATTTCCACTTTAAAGTTCTAAATAAATTCTCCTACTTATAATTGAGTAGATTCTAAATTTTGGGATTTTTCTTAATAAAGGAACTATTTTTGTAAATACTCTGAAAGAAAAGTGTTTTTGTGCAAAGTTGTTTGGATGTGAAATTGAAACTAAAAATTTATGGATTGCATTTAGGGCCGGCCGGCTATTCAGTAGAAGGCTCTAATAAACTAGACTTTATCCATATTTGGTTGATTTTAGTTGATTTAATGGAATAAATACTTTGATATGGCTAAAAATAGGATTAAATCAGGACCGTTCAAATTGGGCATGAATCTTAAAGCTCTCACGGGTAAAACAGTAATTTCACCTACAAACGGGTCTGAAATGGGAACTGTGTCTTTCTTCAAAGCCCAATAACCCATAAACGGATCTGTCCTACTAAGTATGGGTAGCAACCCGTTACAAACCAACCCAGATAGATAAAGAGTAATTCAAATTCATGGTTATCTCCATGAAACGATTTAAACTCTACATCTTATCCAAAAACACCGGGAAGTAGAGATACATCCTTATCTCGAAACGGGTCCCTAAGTCGACTATAAATACCCCTCTACCCCACCGTAATAAGGTAATCAATCTTTTTCTACCTAAAGCTCTTTCTTAATCTTTCTGATTACTGACAAGAGCGTTGGAGGGTTCGTCGCCGGGATCTATCTCGGTGTATCGAATTTTGTGCAGGTTCGCGGCAGTAGCGAGAAACAAGTCAACACGTTGGTGAAGGTCAACAGGTTTGCTTTTTTTGTTTTCAAAAGAATCCACAAATTTATCTGTTTGCTCCTACACCAAACTTAGCAGTAATAGATTGGCACCGTCTGTGGGAAACGAAAAGCAATCCAACCGTCCTTCATCAGTGGAAGTAGTTTCAAACTATGCATTCGAAAGAGAAGGGGAAGGCAGCGATCTCTAACCGAAGAGCCACTCCTCTTCCTCCTCCTCCTCCAGTTCAAGATGTTCTTCCTCAACAGCCTCTTCCTCAATAGGCCCCTCTAGGGTCTTAGGGGGCTGCTCAGGGGGGCACTCGTCGGAGTCGTCCAAAGCAACATCCTCTTCATGAACATGTCTTGGTGCACAATCCTTCAGTTGACTCTATGGCTTCTCAAAGCCTTCCCAAGCAGGATCTCCGTCAAGTAATTGTTAACTGCCAATAGGGGGTTGACCTCCGAACTCGCTTGAATGGATGACGAGTCCTTGAAGGAGTACATCAACCTAAGCACCCAGGGGTCTCGAGAGTCCGGACCCCCCGTAGACTGAGGACCAAAAGATCCCCTCCCGCGAGGAGGCAAAGAGAGTCCCCTCAACGTCATCGGCAGAGAAGTCATACTCCAGTAAGCCGAGCCACACATAGGGACCGCCAAGCTGGAGGGGCACCAGTCACAAGGGCGGAGTTCCAGGATTTTCAAGAAGCCATGGCTCTTAATGTCGCTCCCCACCACGAGCAATGGGCGCCTAGTCCTCAACCTGCCCCAAGCCATCACCACCGCACTCCCAATCCCCTTCTGCATGAGAAAGAGTCTCGGGGCTCGGCAAGATATGACCGAAGGGAAGACTCGGTTTACCTCCGTCTCCACGAGATGGACAGGCGCCTTGGCCGACTTGACAGAGAATAGGAACAACGGGCAAGGAATTTCTGCCCGAGCAGGCATCCGTTCTCCAGGGCCATCATGGAAGCTCCGGTCCCGAAAAACTTCAAGCCCCCTAACTTTGAGTCATACAACGGGGAGTCGGACCCCGCTGACCACATCGAGAGTTTTAAAACTCTCATGATGATCCGCCAGACGTCGAATGCGCTCCTTTGCAAAACCTTCCCTGCCACGCTGAAGGGGCCTGCGAGAGAATGGTACTCTTGACTCGCCCCGGCCTCCATCCTCTCCTTCGATCAGCTCGAAGGACTCTTCCTTGCTCATTTCGTAAGTAGCCGCCGGGCCGAGAAAACAAGTGCATCTTTGGTGATCCTCAGCCAAAGAAAGGGTTAACGCCTAAGAGATTACGTTCAGCGCTTCACCGCCGAAGCCCAGTCTATTGCCTCCCTCAACCAATCAGTAGCCTCAGCGGCATTCAGGCAAAACGTCACTAACGCCGATCTCAAGGCGTCCCTTGCCAAGAAGCCTCCTCGGGACTTCTTAGAACTCCTTCTTAGAAGTGAGAAGTACATCTGAGTGGAAGAGGCACTCAACCCCCCACTTTCGAGGAATCGTATTTCGGGAACAAACGGAAGAATACGAGCGAAGAAGGGTCCCAAAAATTCCAGAGGGACGACGATGGCCAACGCCGCCCAGCTCCTCGTTTTGAGAAGTTCACCCCCCTCAATGCTAGTATATCAGCAATTCTTATGGAGGTGGACAAGGAAGGGCTACTCCGCGCTCCCCCTAGAATGATACCCCTGGCAAGAATAGAAACAGGGATAAGTGGTGCTGCTTTCATAGGGACCATGGCCACGACACGAATGATTATTGGGATCTCAAAGAAGAGATCGAAGAACTCATACAGGGGGGACACCTGGCCAAGTTCGTCCGAAAAGACGAGGCCGATCTTCCACCCCGAGGAGCCTACAAGCGAACAGAGAGGCCCGGTGAGTTCCAAGATTCCGAACCTGGGGCCGTCCTCCACCTTATCCATAGAGATCCAATGGGGAAAGAACCAAACTCCTCCCAAGAGGCCTTCACCCTATCGTAGAAGTACGATTTCAGTTTTCAATAAGGCCAATGCTCATAACAGACCAAAAAGCATGTAATAATGGCTCGCCCCATTGAACCAGTCACTAAGTTTATTTCAATAAAACCTATCACTCTGAGTCACATCTACGTCTCGTTAAATGGTAAATTCGGAGTCTAGCTTGTCTTATATGGCTGCTCCCATAACTTACTAAGCTCAAAAAATGAGTTCGGAGTCCAACACTTGGTTCGACGTTGCTTTAGCTGCTTGCAAACAACCAAGTGCGAAGTAGCTCACCAATCGGAACTGCTCCCACAGCTTACTAAGCCCAAAAAACGAGTTCGGATCCTAACACTTGGTTCGACGTTGCTTTAGCCACTTGCAAACAAGCAAGTGCGGAGTAGCTCACCATTCGGAATTGCTCCTATAACTCTTTAACTCTCTAAACAACACGTTTAGAGTCCAACACTTGGTTCGATGTTGCTTTAGCTGCTTGCAAACAAGAAAGTGCGGGGTAGCTCACCATTCAGAATTGCTTATACAACACGTTAACTCTCTATACAACAAGTTCGGAGTCCAACACTTGGTTCGATGCCGCTTTAGCTACTTGCGAACAAACGAGTACGAAGTAGCTCACCATTCGAAATTGCTCTCACAACTGTTGAAACTCTCTTCTCAACAAGTTCGGAGCTCAACTACTCCCCCAGAGTTGCTCCTCAAACTCGTCTCCCAAACAGCTCTCTCCTAGAGCCTGATGAAGCTCTTCGCTCCGCTCGTCTCCAGAGCAGACCACTTCTCAACGAGTTCGGAGCACAACTTTCCCCTAGAGTTCCTTCTTAGGCTTATCTCCCGAATGGCTCTCTCCTAGAGCCTGGTGAAGCTTTTCGCTCTGCTCACCTCCCGAGTGGCCTTCTTCCAAACAAGTTCGGAGCCAAAACCCTCCCCCAAAATTGCTCCTCTCATTCAGCTCCTAAGTGGCCTTCTTTCAAGAGAGTTCGGAGCCTAACTCGTCTAGAGAAGCTCCCTAAACTGCCTTCAAAGAACGAGCCTCTCCTAGTCATGCAAAGCTCTCCTCAACTTTAAGAAGGCAAATATGTTGCGGGACTATTTTGACCATGAATAAGGGTGATTCTTTGACTAACTTCCGAAGAAAACTTGAAGATCTTTGAGTTAGCTTCGAAACAAGGGGTCACACGCCACAATCCAACCCCCATAGCATCGGGAACGTCGGTTACAATACAGCTGCGCCGAAGCCTTCCGGCCCTCGGCAGCTCTCGCCGAGCGTTGTTGCCACTGACGTCCTAATGAGAGAAAATGCGTTGACTGGTCAACGGTCAACGCGCCACATGTCGTTCTCATGGATATCGGCAATGTGTGCCGGGCACTTTTGCCACCGACGTCAAAATGCGAGAAAAATTCTCCTGGACATCGGCAACGTGTGCTGAGCACTCTTGCCATCGACATCCAAATGCGAGAAAAAAATTCTCCTAGACATCGGCAACCTGTGCCGAACACTCTTGCCACCGACGTCCAAATGGGAGAAAAAAATTTCCTGGACTTCGGCAACCTGTGCCGAGCACTCTTGCTACCGACGTCCAAATGCGAGAAAAAATTCTCCTGGACTTTGGCAACCTGTGCCGAGCACTTTTGCTATCGACGTCCAAATGCGAGAAAAAATTCTCCTGGACATCGACAACGTATGCCAAGCACTCTTGCCACCGACGTCCAAATGCGAGAAAAAATTCTCCTGGACTTCGGCAACCTGTGCCGAGCACTCTTGCCACCGACGTCCAAATGCGAGAAAATGTGTTGTCCGGTCGATAATTAGCAAAAATGCGACAAATTACGAGAAAATGCGTTGACCAAGTCCGATGGACGCTCCAGATCGCGCCACGTCGATAATTAGCTGATTAATCCGTTTATTATTTATTAATTCGAATTAGTTACTTAAAAAATTGCAAAAAATAATTAAAAATTCAAAAAAATAATTAAAAATTCTAAAAAAGTAATTATAAATTTGGGAAAATATTTTGAGCTCCTAGAAAAATAATTATTGATTAGAATAATTAATTGGTGCCTTTTGAAACTAGATTGTTACTTCGCAAAATTAAATAAATAATTCGAAAAATAGTTAAAAAATCTGGAAAAATCACAAAATATCCAAAAAAATCTTAGAATAATTTTGGGCATTTTACAAGCTCAGAAAAATACTGTTACACCTCGAGCAAGATTCAAACTCCCTTAAGAGCTCCGATAAAATCCCGTACACCATTAGAACAACAAAACTACTCATCAAAGGCTGTTAAACTCAGTCTTCGGGAGTGGGGGGCTCGTGATATGGCTAGAAATAAGATTAAATCGTGACCATTCAAATCGTGCACAAATTTTAAAGCTCTCAGGAATAAAATAGTAATTTCACCTACAAACGGGTTTAAATGGGAACTGGGTCTTTCCTCAAAGCTCAATAACCTATAAACGGATCTGTCCTGCTAGGTATGGGTAGCAACCCATTACAAACCAACCCAGATGGATATAGAGTAATTCAAATTTATGGTTATCTTCATAAAATGATTTAAACTCTACATCTTATCCAAAAACACCGAAAAGTAGAGATACATCCTTATCTCGAAACGGGTCCCTAAGGCGACTATAAATACCCCTCTCCCCACACCATAATAAGGTAATCAATCTTTCTCTACCTCAAGCTCTTTCTTAATCTTTCTGATTACTGACAAGAGTGTCGGAGGGTTCGTCGCCGGGATCCATCCCGGTGTATCGAATTTTGTGTACGTTCGCGACAGCAGCGAGAAACAAGTCAACACGTTGGTGAAAGTCAACATGTTTTCTTTTATTGTTTCCAAAAGAATTCACAAATTCATCTGTTTGCTTCCACACCAAAATTAGCAGCAACATATGTATATATGCAATTTTGGGAATGTTGGGGACATTATTACAAATATTTTTCTTAGGAAGTAAAAATCCAAAATTTTAATTGGAAAATCTAATCTTTATTAGTGGATAGTAATTCTAAATTTTCAGGATTTTTATGAACAATATATGGCATATTTGCAAATATTTCAAAGTGAACGACTTTTTTGTAAACTTGCTACTCAGAGGCAATTTTTTTGAAAATTTATTTTGGGCTATGGTGGAGGCCGGCCTGATTGGGGGAGGAGGGGTTAGATTTATTTACTTATTTGAAATAAATTTTTTAAATCAATTTATTTAATTATTTTGAATTTTGTAAAATTGACATTTTCACACGTGCAAATATTTTTTAGATTCAAATTTCTAATTTTAAAATTTTGAATAAATTCTCCTATTTATACTTGTGTATATTATAAAATTTGGGATTTTTCTGAATAAAGGAAATATTTTTGTAAATACTTTGAAAGAAAAGGGTTTTTGTGCAAAGTTGTTTGGAGGTGAAATTTGAACTAAGAATTTATGGACTGCATTTAGGGCTGGCTATTTAGTAAATGGATCTAATAAACTATATTTTATCCAAATTTTGTAGATTTTAATTGATTTAAAGGAATAAATATGTATATATGCAATTTTGGGATTGTTGTGGACTTTATTACAAATACTTTTCTTGGGAAGTAAAAAGTCAGCAAAATTTATTTGGAAAATCTAGTCTGTATTAGTGGATAGTAATTTTAAATTTTCTGGATTTTTATGAATAATATATGTCATATTTGCAAATATTTCAAAGTAAAGATCTTTTTTGTAAAATTGCCACTCAGAGGAAAATTTTTTGAAAATTTATTTCGGGGCTGTGGTGTAGGCCGACCAGATTGGAGGAGTTAGGGGGTTAGATTTTTATGTATTTGATTTGATTTAACTAATTGAATAGGAAAGATTTATACATGTAAAAATATATTTTTCTTAAGGGTTTTTTCGTAAAATCTTCGTATAAACCCTAAGGAGGGATCCCAGCCCATATTAACAGCAGTAGCAGCTGGTCTCCACTAGGTAAACAAAAAATTTTCCTCTTTATTATTTTCTTGGAGTTTTGGAGGCTTGGATCTCTCAATTTTCGCAAGGAGGAGAAGGAGCTTTTCTTTTCTTATTATTATTTTCTTTCATTGGATCTTCTTTAAGGTGGGAAATCTTCCAACTCTTTTGATGTATTTTTTCTTCTATTTCTCATGAACAATATAGAATCATGTTAGGATTTAGATTTTGTGAGATTATGATTATTGGCATGAATATGATGTTTGTTTATGACTTGATTGTAAAGATGGATTATTTGTATAAAGATGGTTTGTTAATATGGTAAAAATCAAATCTTGATGGCGTGATGCTCTTATTTTGATTTCCTTTTGAATGATGAATATTTTGGTGCATGAAAGATAATGTTTTATTTGTGGAAATTGATTTTTATGAACCCATGAATCAGTGTGGACGATTAGAGTTGTCATATGTTCTAAATATTCATGTTGATTAAAAATAAGTTACTCTTGAGTTTTAGAGTTTTTTTTTCTATGCATGAAAGATCTAAATTTTTATTGTAGAAATTGATCTATTAAACCTATATGTGAATGCGGATGCATAGATCTATATGTATAATTAAAGGAAATGTTAGAATAATTAAAAAAATAAAATTTTGAGTGAAATAAATCTACGTTTGAGAGATTAAATTCTCAGTTTTAGGGACCCTTTATTTCAGTTTTTAGAGACGAAAACTAAGTTCTAAAGGGGTATTTTCCAAATTCTAAAAGAGGCAAGTTTTAGATTTCTGGGAATGTATGAGTTTCAGTTTATTGATGATTTGGGGCTTCCATTTTTGTGGGAATGGATTATAAATTTGGCAACAAATTCTATTTTTATGGAGTAAATATAAACTAAATTTTTTTAGAATTTAATATTCACTTTTAAATGGACTGCTCATAAAGATAAGAATGTATAACTTTCAGATTTTGGATAAAAGATAGTTTTCAGAATTTATTGAATTTAAACATTTTAATTTATTTTTTTGGAGTCCAGAATTTTATGGTGAGTTCCTTCATATGTGCTGGATTTAAATTAATTTTTTCAGAATTTAATATTTATTTTTGAATTGACTGTTATTAAAGGTAATAAGATATAACTTTCAGATTTTGGATAAAAGATAGTTTTCAGAATTTGTTGAATTTAAACCCTTTAATTTAATTTGTTTGAGTCCAGATTTTTATGGTGAGTTCATTTATATGTTCTGGATTTTAATTAATTTTTCTAGTATTTGATATATATTTTTGAATGGACTATTCTAAAAGTGAAGAAGGTATAACTTTTGGATTTTTGGATAAAATATAGTTTTCAGAATTTGTTAAATTTAAACCCTTTAATTTAATTTGTTTGAGTCCTGATCTTTATGATGTGTTCCTTGATATGTGTTAGATTTAAATTAATTTTTCCAGAATTTAATATTGAATTTAGAGTGTACTGTTCCAAAATCTAGTTTCAATTTTCGATATATTCAAGTAATGGTTTGGGGGAAATAAATCTATATTTTTGTAGATGAAATTCTCAGTTTTTGAGGGTTATATGCTTCAGTTTTGAAGGATATTTATTTCGGAATTTTAAGAGTTATTCCCAGTTTTAAATAGGGTAAATTTGAGATTTTGGAAATTATGAAAAATTCAGATTTTGGGGACGAGATCCCAAATATTCAAGATATTTATTTCAGTGGAGATTGAATGAATTTATAGTTGAGTTAATTGAACTATACAAATGAATAGGAAGTAAAATTCAATAGGTTGAGTTTAAAGAATTTCCATAAGTTGAATTTGCTTTCCATATGTGAAATGATATTTTGTATTTATTAACCAAGTTGGGTTTGACTGAGATTTAGGGTTATGTTGTGGACCCTAGGAAATTAGTTAGGGATTTTTTCTGTTGTGAGCACTAGAAGTTGAGTGGGACCCTAGCATGCCGATAAATGAGATTTTATGGAATTTGGCCAGTGGGGCTTTTGCTATTGATTTAGTGGAGTTAAGTTCGGTAGGGTACACCAACGCGAGGGGAGAACTGTGATTTATTTAATTGAATATAATAAACATAAGGACAGGCACTAGTGGAGATGTGATAGATCTTGGGAAACCTAAGTAGGGGGGCACTATATAGTGGACGGATGGAATCCGGGAATATAGTCATAGTTAGGCGGTTTGATTCCGAAGGCTGCTATTATCACTGCCATCTCCAGTGTTCGCACATCGAGGGTCTTTTACAGTTGAGCAGTTTTATTCTGAAGGTTGGGACCTATTCGTGGAATTTCGAGCATGGAATGTTCAGGGCGACGTTTACATGATGCTTGCACGTTGAGTGTGCTGGTCTAGCAGGTAGATACCGGGATGTAGGCCTATTCGTGGAGTATCTGGATCTTGTTTCTATCACTGTGGTAGGTTAGTTGCATAATGGGGGATAACCCTATAAGTGGAGAACGGTAAGGGCTTGCACCGAACCTATGTAGAATGGGATGCATAGAATCTGACAAGTATGCATTAGAAATCATCGTGTGCATTGTGCTTTCTTGAATATTGTTTTAATGCATTTCTCTTTTGTTTCTTGTTTACACACACTTACTTAGTATAGTTTCACTTGTTGTTTATTAAATCTTTTATCGTTATTTCATTTCATGTTATGTGGAAAGTTTGTGATTATGAGACTTTGGAAGGTTGCTATTACTATAGTATTGCGTCAGTTGTCTTCAACTGATGTCCTCACTCTTCAGTTATTTTGTAGGATTTGCAAATGAGTTGCCCAAGTAAAGTAGAAGCTTAGATTTGAGATTATTAAAGTTTAAGTGTTGGGTTGTGTTGTAATAAATGTAATTAATTTTTCTCTGTACAAATGTAAGAAAGAATTGTTGTAATAAAAAGTTTAAAAAAATTTCCCGTATTTGATACTGTGTTTGGATTACATTGAAGTTGATTCTGGAAATTGTGCCGTAAATCATTGAGGACAATTATGTAATACCCCCGTATGGATGGGCCTTCATGGTGGGTTTCATGGTGGGCTTAGTAATTAATTCATGGTTAGATGCACCTATGGATTTGGTAGTGTGTGTATAAAGCCTATAGAAAGAATGAATTAATTTCTATGGGGCCATGGTGTTCATGGTAGGTGGTGGTGACTTAGTCCCACTTAGAAGGTGTGTGTATATATTAAGAAGCCTATGATCAAGGGGCACCAACTAGTCATGACACATTTTTAGAGGCAGCCTGTGGTGAGAAGTTGTTAGAATTTGTTTGGGCGGGGACCGGGGCGTTACAGAATGGTATCAGAGCCGACTTTCGACACCGATTGTGGGTAAGAGTGGGTAAGATGTATGCCTGGCTTAGGACAGTACGCTGGTAGAAAGACCAGGGGCAGTACGCTAGCAGGTACTCTACTACACATCGGCTAGAAAGGCGATCATGTATCAGCTTGCAGATCTCGGGCTCAGCGAGGACGCTGAGTTCTTATATATGTAATACCCCATATGAGATGGGCCTTCATGGTGGACTTAGTAGTTAATTCATAGTTAGATGGGCCTATAGATTTTGCAGTGTGTATATAGAGCCTATAGAAAGAAAGAATTAATTACTATGGGGCTGATATGGCTAAAAATAGGATTAAATCGAGACCATTTAAACCGAGCACGAATCTCAAAGCACTCAAGGGTAAAATGGTAATTTCACCTACAAACGGGTTCGAAATGGGATCTGGGTCTCTCCACAAAGCCCAGTAGCCTATAAATGGATCTGTCCTAGTGGGTATAAGTGGCAACCCATTTCAAACCAGCCCAGATATTTAAAGAGTATTTCAATCTCGTGATTATCTTTAATAGGCAGTTTAAACTGCCTCTCTTATCATGAAACGAGTTTAAACTCTACACCTTATCCAAAAATACCGGGACATAGAGATAATTGATTATCTCTAAACTGTCTCTTAAGACGACTATAAATACCCATCTCCCCCCCACCATAACAAGGTAATCAATATTTTTCTACAAAAGTGCTTTTCCATGATTTTCCTGATTACTGACTTGAGCATCGGAGGGTTCGTCGCTGGGGTCCATCCCGGTGTATCGAACTTTTTGCATGACGGCAACAGCGAGAAACAATCAAACGCTGGCCAAAAGTCAACATGATTGCCTTATTTGTTTCTTAAAGAATCCACAAATACATAAGTTTGCTCCCACACCAAAATCAACAGCAACAGATTGGCGCCGTCTGTGGGAAACATAAAATTCAATCCAACCTTACTTCACCGGTGAAGTTAGTTTCCAAGACATGCCTCCAAAGAGGAAAGGAAAAGCAACGGCCTCCACCTGCAGAGCCACTCCTCTTCCTCCTCCACTCCACGATGTTCCTCTTCAACTTGACCATCAAGTTCAGCAATCGCAGCCTAAACAGCCTCTTTCACAACAGCCTCCTCCTCAGCAGGCCCCTCCTAGGTCTCGGGGGGCTACCCCGGGCGGCTCTCGTTGAAGTTGTCCCAAGCAACACCCTCATCATAACCATGTCTCGATTCACAATGCTTCCACCGACTCCATGGCCTCCCACAGTCCCCCAGGGCCGCGAGACCTTCGTCAGGTCATCGTCGGCCGTCAGCAGGGGATTGGTCTCCGAACTAGCTTGAATGAGAGGCGAGCCACCGAGGAAATCCCTCACCCTGAGCACCAAAGGGCTTCTAGAGGACGGTCCCCCTGCAGGCCAGGGCCGAGAAGATCACACTCCCCCAGGAGGAGAAGAGAATATCCTCCCTGCCATCACCGAAGGAGTCGTACCCCGACAAGTCGGCCAGCACCGAGGGACCACCGAGATGAAGGGGCTCCTGTTACTTGGGCAGAGGTCCAGGATTTCAAAGAGGACATTCTGCGGGCCCTCAATATCACCACTAGTCATGATTGCTGCTCACCTAGCCCTCGCCATGCTCCAAGTCATCACCAACACACACCTAGCCCTCGTCACGTCACTCCTCATGAAGGAGAATCCCGAGGGTCGGTCAAATCCCACTAGGGGGAAGACTCGGTCCATCGCCATCTCCACGAGATGGAGAGGCGCCTTGGTGGACTGGACAAAGAAGAAGAGCAGCGGGCAAGGAATTTCCGCCCAAGCAGGCCTCCATTCTCCCGAACCATCGTGGAAGCCCTAGTCCCAGAAAACTTCAAACCCCCTCACTTTGAGTTGTACAATGGGGAGTCAGACCTCGCTGACCAAATTGAGAGTTTTAAAACTCTCATGAAGATTCACCAGGCTTCGGATGTGCTCATTTGCAAAACCTTTCCAGCTACGCTGAAGGGACCTGCGAGAGAATGGTACTCCCGACTCACCCCTGCCTCCATCTTCTCCTTCGATCAGTTCGAGGAGCTCTTTCTTACCCATTTTGTGAGTAGCCACCGGGCCGAGAAGACCAGCACATCTTTGTTGGCACACAGTCAAAGGAAGGACGAGCAGTTAAGGGACTATGTCAAGCGCTTTACCACCTAGGCTCGGTCTATCACCTCCCTAGATCAGTCGGTAGCCTCTGCTGCATTCCGTCACAACATTAATCACGCCGAATTGAAGGCATCTCTCGCTAAAATGCCGCCTCGGGACTTCTCAGAACTCCTGCCGAGGAGCGAGAAATATATTAGGGCAGAGGAGGCCCTCCTCCCACTTGATCAGAAAGAGCCTTTGTCCGGGAACAAACGAAAGGGTGCAGACGAAGAAGGGGATAAGAAACTTAAGAAAGATAATGGTGGCCAGCACTGCCCTCCTCCCCATTTTGAGAAGTTTACCCTGCTTAAAGCTAGTGTCTCTGCCATCTTAATGGAGGTCGGGAAAGAAGGGCTGCTCCAATCACCTCTGAAGATGAATACACCAGGTAAGGAAAGGAACAGGAACAGGAACTAATGGTGTCGCTTTCATTGGGACCATGGCCATAACACAGATGACTATCAGGCCCTCAAAGATGAGATCGAGTCCCTCATTCAGAGGGGCAACTCACCAGGTTCATCATGAAGGACAGAGCAGATCCTCCGCCTCCCCGAGGGGCTAATAAGCAAACTAAAATACCTGTTGAGACCCCTGACTCCGAAGCCAAAGCTGTCTTACACCTCATTCACGGAGGCCCAATGGGGGAGATTCGAACTCCTCCCGAAAAGCCTTCGTCCGAGAGGTGAACTCAGTACAGAATCATCCTTTCCCCAAGGGCCTTAGGGTTCCTGTCACCTTTTCAGACAAGGATTTGGAAGGCATCCGAATGCCTCATTGTGATGCCCTTGTGATAAACCTTCATATGGCCAACTTCGAAGTACGCCGAGTCCTGGTTGACAACGGTAGTTTGGTTACTTTTCCTAGAAGCCTTCAAGGGCCTCAAGTTGTCTAAGGGCCACCTCAAGCCCGCCGGCTACACTCTCCATGGATTCTCCGGGGTGCCAATGACGATCGGGGGATTTATAACTCTCGATGTAACCGCTGGCAAAACCCCGACCACTCGAATCGAACCGATGGATTTTATGGTGGTAGACGTAAAGGCTACTTACAATGTCATCCTGGGATGACCCGGCCTGGCTGCTCTTCAAGAAGCACCCTCAGCCTACCATATGAAGATGAAATTACCCACCACAGCTAGGGTGGGAGAAGTTAGAGGAAGCCAGCAGATGGCTCGCAAATGTTACATGACTTTGGTATGAGGGTCGGGCCTCTCTCTTGAAGCCCTCGAGCTCCCTTAAGGGAGTAGCCAAGCTATCTCAGAGCCGGTCAATGAGTTTGAAGAAATAGTCTTCTCAGAAGAAGACCCAACCAAGACATTCTAAATTAGTAAGGTCCTTCCCCCTCCCGTCAAAGCCGACATTATCCGATGCATAAAGGGTAATCACGACCTATTCGCTTGGACTGCGACAGACATTCCCGCAATCTCGGAAGAACTTCTCATGCATCACCTTAGTGTTGCACCCAAGGCCAAACCAGTCTAGCAAAAACATCACAAGTTTGCGCCAGAACGCCAGCAGGCAATCAAAGAAGAAGTAGAGAAACTCTTGAATGCTCGGTTCATACAGGAGGTTAACTATCCCGAGTGGCTGTCCAACGTTGTGATGGTCGAAAAGGCCAATGAGAGCTAGATAATTTGTATTGATTTCACGGATCTGAAAAAAGCTTGTCCGAAAGATCCGTTCTTACTCCCAAGCATTGATGCTCTGATTGATGAAACCACCGGCCACGAACTCTTGAGTTTCATGGACGCCTTATCCTGGTATAACCAGATCAGGATGTTCCCCCCTGATATTGCGAAGACTTTGTTCGTAATAGACCAAGGCCTATACTACTACCGGGTCATGCCTTTCGGCCTAAAGAATGCCGGTGCAACTTACCAGTGAATTTTCAACATGGTCTTCAGAGAACTGATCAGCCAGAACATGGAGGTCTATGTGGATGACATGTTGGTAAAAAGCATCAGCAAATTGAACCATGTGACTGACCTTTAGGTGGCCTTCGATGTGTTGCGGAGTCACAACATGAGACTTAACCTGACTAAATGTGCCTTCGGTGTCTCGTCCGGCAAATTCCTAGGGTTCATGGTTAGCCAAAGAGGCATAAAAGCCAACCCGAAGAAGATTCAGACCATACTGAACATGGCTCCCCCTTCCAGTGTCAAAGATGTACAAAGACTTATAGGACGCCTCGCAGCAATAGGGCACTTTCTCTCCAAGTCAAGATAAAAGTGTCTCCCATTCTCTAAGGCCCTTGGAGGAAAAAAAGTCTTCGAGTGGGGGCAACAGCAGCAGGAGTCCGTCGATCGACTCAACGCCTATCTGGTCACCCCCCTACTTTTGAGCAAGCTAAAGCCCGAGAAAATCCTCTACATATACCTTGCCACCTCAGAACAGACCCTCAGCGCTGTTCTGATGAGAGAAGAAGAAAAGACGCAAAGGCCGATCTACTATGTGAGTAAGGTTCTCAGAGACACCGAACTCCGTTACCCAAAGATAGAAAAGATGGCCTATGCATTAGTCATGGCAGCCCAAAAGCTCTGCCCTCAATTCCAATCCTATTCAATGGTCGTTTTTACCGACCAACCCCTTAAGCAAGTGCTCCACAAGCTCGAAACTTTGGGGCACCTTATGAAGTGGTCTATTGAGCCAACATGATATCAACTATCAGCCCAGAACTGCTATCAAAGTACAGACCCTAGCAGAATTTATAGTAGAGAGCACTATCCCTGACCCCAGAAGGTAAGAGAGGAACCCCCATTCTGGATCGTGTATGTTGATGGGTCCTCATGCACTGTCGGGAGCGGAGCAGGGGTCATCCTGAGTGGCCCCGATGACTTCATTCTTCAGTATTCACTCCGCATTAATTTTCGAGTATTAAACAATGAGGCGGAATATAAGGCTCTCATAGCTAGTCTGTAACTAGCATGTAAGGCCGGTACCCAGTGCGTTAAAGTATTCAATGACTCACAGCTGGTGGTGAACCAAGTATCGAGAGAGTATGTGGCAAGAGATGATCGCATGGTCAAATATTTGGCCAAGGTCAAAGAGCTGCTAGCTACTTTCATAGAGGCACAAATCCATTGAATCCCCCAAGAGGAGAATGGGCAGGCAGATTCCCTTTCAAAGTTGGCCTCCTCTTCTCTCTAGGGACTTGAACGTACCGTCTTGATAGAAGTCCTCTTAAAACCCAGCATCGAGGAAGAAGGCCCCGAACTAATGGAGATATTTCCCCTTACACTCGGGGAGAATTGGATGAAGCTCCTGCTCGAGTTTCTCAAAGACGAAATCCTCTATCTAGACCCTAAAGAGGCTAGAAAAGTTAGAACCAGAGCCGAGCGATACATACTCATCGAACGGGTCATGTACAAGCGCTCTTACACTCAAGTGGACGGCAGATCCTACTTGAGATGCCTCTCCCCTAAGGAGGCCCAGTATGCTCTAAAGGAGGCCCATGAAGGGATGTGTGGCACTCATTTAGGAGTAAGATCCCTTGCCCGCAAAATCCTAAATTATGGTTATTTCTGGCCCACACTCCTTAGTGACGCCGAAAAGCACGTTCGCCAATGTGCCCCCTGTCAAAAGTTCTCAGCAATTTGGCGCATACCACAAGCCCAGCTGTCCTCCTTATCAAGTCTGACCCCTTTTGCAATGTCGGGGATGGACTTGCTCGGGCCATTCCATCCAGCGCCTGGACAGCTGAAGTTTCTTGTCGTTGCAATCTACTACTTCTCCAAATGGATTGAAGCTGAGCCTTTGGCAACAATCACTGAGAACAGAGTCCAACTTTTCTTTTGGAAGAAGATTGTCTGCAGATTCGGTGTACCTCGAATCTTAGTAACGGACAGTTGGACCTAATTTAAGGGGGCAGCCTTCCGTAATTTCTGTGTGGACCTTGGTATCCAGCAACGATTCTCCTCAATATCCTACCTGCAATCCAACGGTTAAGCTGAGAACGCAGATCGATAAATTCTCTCCGGCCTAAAGAAGAGACCGGACAAGTCCACGAAGGGATTATGGGTCGAACAACTCCCCAATGTGCTCTGGAGCTGCCGCACTACTAAGAGAACCCCTACTGGAGAATCTCCCTTCAACCTTACTTATGCCTCCAAAGCCTTCATCCCACTGGAAGTTGGCCTACCTTCTCCCGGCTTAATTGCCTTCACTGAAGAGCAAAATTTGAACCAACTTTGGGGCAACTTGGACCTCATCGATTAGATTCGAGAAAGAGCCTCCATCCGTCATGAGATTTATCGACATAGGATCGAGCAGTCCTACAAAAAGAGAGTCCACCCCACAAATCTCAAAGAAGGAGATATGCTTCTGAGAAAACTATCAATTTCTTTCTCGAGCAAGAAAAGGAAACTTTCTCTTAATTGGGAAGGGCAGTACAGGATCTCCAAGGATGTTCATCCTGGCGCTTATCAACTTGAAGACCCGGGGGGCAAGAGAGTACCAAGAACATGGAATGCGGAACACTTATTGAAGTATCAGGAGGGTGTTTAAACACGGCTCCAAGCAACTTCTACCCCTAGAACATTTCTAAGTTTGTTTTTCTTCTTATTACATAGTTGATTTTTTGAAATATAATAAAGGCTTGCAACTCAAAAGAAGCCACTTAGTTCTTAATAAAAGCAGTTTACTTTATCAGAATACCTATTGTCTAAATATTTTGGTTCTTACCCCAAAGCGTACACTCTATGTACGAAAAATTTCTTAAAATGACAAGTTCGAAGTCCAACACTTAGTTTGATGCCACTTTAGCGGCTTGCGAATAAGCAAGTACGAAGTAGCTCACCATTCATAATTGCTCCTACAACTGTTGAAACTCTCTTAAATGACAAGTTCGGAGTTCAACACTTGGTTCAATGCTACTTTAGCTGCTTGCGAACAAGCAAGTGCAAAGTAGCTTACCATTCAAAATTGCACCCACAACTGTTGAAATCTCTTAAACGACAAGTTCGGAGTACAAAAATTGGTTCGATGCCACTTTAGCTGCTTGCGAACAAGCAAGTGCAAAGTAGCTCACCATTCGGAATTGCTCCCACAACTGTTGAAACTCTCTTAAACGACAAGTTCGGAGTCCACAATTGAGATTTGCACGCGATTATGTATTTTTTAATAATAATTGCTTGACTATACATGTGAATGGTTGCGTTCGTGATGGTGCATGAGAATGAGGTAATCGACACTGGTACATACACTAGTTTTGAGTGTGGTACTTACGCAAATATTTATTTGTATGATTCTACATTGAATATATTTGCCATGCACTTAAATATCACCACACATTTCTCATCTCATCATGATCAAATGGCTAAGATTAAGCCATGAAAATATCTTCTCCAAACCATGGGCATGATGACTTGGTTTTGAGAAAACCTCCATGCCACATGGACTCCACCTTACCCCCTTTACCCCACTTGCCGGCCACCCCCTATGCACACCCCCGTCTCTCCTCACTCCATAAAACCCCTATGTTCACTCTCATTTCAGATTTCTGAAATTTTTTTTAGAGAAAGAGAGAAGGAGAGAATGAAAGAAGAAGGGAAAAGAGGTGATCAAGAGCATTTTAGAGGAGGAACTAGATAGGAGGCTTAGCTACTCACATCTTCTCAAACTTCACTAAGGGTGGGGAGTTTTCTAAACTTTTGTTCTTGTTTTCTTGTTTGATCTCTTGCATGGAATTAGTAATAGCAGCTACGAGGATGATTGTTAGTGGTAGATTGTTTAAAATCTGAAATAGAAACTTAAAACACAAATTGTATGTTGTAATCCCGAATTTCCAGAGAGCAATATATATGGAATCTGATCATGAAATTTTTACAGGATGATCTTTAAGCTTGTCTAGAGGCTACATGAATTATTTAGGATTTTTCTGACATAATTTAGTTTTTTAATAAAATCACTTTTGATGACTGGCTCGTAAGGCATAGACTGGTTCTGTCTTTTGTAGAACCTAAACTTAAAGGAATTTTTAGAATTAATTGATGCATGATAAATTTCTGAAATTTTTAATGTAGTATCATGTATGAATCTAGATCCTACATAAAAAGATGGAAATTATTTTGATGACATTTTATGCATGTTCAAAATTGTTTAAGAAAGAGCATTAACGACAGTAACTGGTAAACAGTGAAACTTTTGTACATGATTGAAATAAGTAGAACTCATTGAATACTTGGAACTATGATGAGATCTTTTGCGTAAGATATGCATGATGATGTCTAGTTTCTAAAAATACAAGTTTGACAGTCATTGGTTGTGCATGTTATTGATTGTGAAATTGTAAGTAAGTACTTTGCAGAACTTAGACAGATTTGACACACTGATAAGATTGCAACTTTATCACTCTATAAGAGCAGAATTCGAGGAAATGTATAACTAGGATGTTACAGTAGATATCCTAAGCTTTCCAAAAAGCCTTGTGTCAGCAAATCCCTACAAGTATGGTGATAGATATGATTTTTGGAAGATGGAACAGAAACCAGTTTTGAGCTATAGGCTCTGTTTTGTGAAGCACACTAGGTATTTTCTGTACACCTGAGAAAGATGATTTTTTAAAGTATTCAAATTAATAATTTTGGTTTTTGATCAACTAGAGAGTGGTAGAGGACATGCTCAGCTTTACATAGAACCTGGATTTGTGTCATTCCAATGTGTGAGTAGGTTTTTATGCTATCGTTAAGATGCAGCCAGTGTACAGGAAGTACACAGGTTGATGATAGTGAGGCCTTTTAGGGCAACTAGATGGATCAATCTGATGTAATAGTCAACTAGAGAGTTGTAGCCTAGATTCATAGCTTTCCAGAATGGGCTAGAACACCCAAATCTGAGTTGTATTATGGGAGTTATGACTTTTCTATGTTTCAGGCAGAAATAACATTGTTGGGTTAGTCATGATTTTTGACTTTGTGTTGGAGTACATTTTCCCCTCTTGTGATTAAGAGTTAATGGACTTACTATTGGGGATGATTGGTGATAATATTTTTTTTGGTCTGGATGGTGTTTAACGCCTGATGAGGATGTTGTGACCTAAGTTAGTCATTGGGATAGAGTGATACCCTACGACTATAGACCTTAAGATTAGAAACTTCCACCGTGGCATTGGACGTCCGATTGGTGCCGTCGAATTCATTCTAGGAAGGCGAACGCGCGCCGTGGTGTAGGTAGAAATCCAGGCTATGGGAAGTGGCGAGTAGGAAATGTGTCGCCGGAGCCACGGGTCGGATAGACAGAATTTGAAAGCAAGTTTATCACTTGAATAGTTGAAGAGAGTCTTGATTTAGAGTGATGTGTTAGATGTCTGTAAATTGCATTAGTACTAGCAGACATTAGTCGGGTGTTGTGCTCTTCCTGTCGTAGGGATATGGACTGTGTTCTCAAGTTTTGAAATCGCAAGTCTCGTATCTCGATCTGTTAATTCCTGAAGAGACGGGGTAAAGAACGGGGGAGAAACTTCTGTCAGATAAGGGGATTTGACCCTCGAGGCCGTCATGTTCTTATGCACATGGGTTTGTTTTTTTTATATATGTAATATTTTGACATCATGGGTACATGGTTGTACTAGAAGGTTTGTCATGGCTTTTTGAAGTGAGGTCCGTGCACGGGTACTAAGTGGCAAACACGATAACCACTATAGGACTGCAGTAATGGGTGGACCGATTAACTGCAACTTCCTCAGACACAGTAAAACCTATCGGAAATAGGATAAGTACAAGAGTAGGATGCATGGCGAGGGTTCGAATCCCTAAGATTGGAAAAAGATGGCTAGATTTGGGGCGTATATAGTATGGGATGCATGCGTTTCCAAAGTCTTGCTTGCATTAGAATAAGGCATGTGAATGATGCATTTAGTTGTTAGATCATGGCATACAACAACATTATAACCCGAACCCATTAATCCCTTGTTTGCACATCACTTTTCTCTTTTGCATAAATTATTGATTGTGGTTGCCAGTTTGGAAATCGCTTTTATTATCTGCATTGCGTTAGTAGAATTACTGACGTTCCCCATCTTTTAGGTACTGGTCCTACCATACAAGCAGGTGCAGAAATATCAGAATCGCACAGCGGGAAGAATCAAGCCTAGGGGCAAGTCTCAAGGAAGAATATTGACCACTCAGCGGAGTTTCGGCAGTGATCAGTCGATTACCATTCTGGAAGACAGCTGACAGCTTTGCAAGTGGAGTCTGTAAATATTTTGTAATAATTGTAATGAGTTAATGTGATTAGTACTCCTTGTTCAAGAACAAGATATTGGTTGTAATTAATGATGTAATGACTTATTTAGCAATAAAAAGTTTTTAAATTTCCGTGTTATTACTATGTTGAGATGCATTTTGAAGGCAAAGATTCTGGTTGTGTCACGGATGTCCGGTAATGGAGATCCGGGGCGCTACAAAAGTGGTATCAGAGCTGACTTCAAATTGCAGGCTAACACAGTAGGAAATTCGACTTAAATTGCTGAATAGCTGGGTTTAGTTTGGATTGTAGGATGATCAAAATCATAATTATTGCACATTTTTATCTTCCCTACATCCAAAACTAACCCTGTGTGTTTTCTTTCTTTTAAGGATGTCCAGAAGAATCAGAAACAATCGCCGTGGAATGGATGAGGGGGAGGGCAGTAGGTTCAACGGCACCGACTTCAATGTTGAAGCTGAGTTTACCCGTGTATACCAGATGATCGAAAAATTCGTCGAAGCAAGTAGGAACTCCATACCACAACATGGTACTCAAGGAAGGAACCAGGAGAATAACGAAACCGACCTAGTCAAAATGGTAGAATCTTTTAAGAAGATGAAGCCGCCGGTCTTCGAGGGCTAGGCAGATCCAAATGCAGCTGACAATTGGATTCATCAAGTGGAGACAGTGTTCGAAGATATGACACCAGACGACAGTAAGGTCCGATTAGCTACAATTCTACTAGAAATAGATGCTGGGATATTGTGGCAATCTGTGAAACAAAATATGGGAAGAGGACCCATAGAATGTTGAACTACCTGGACAAGTTTAAGCAGTATTATTTTCCCCTAGACGTACAAGAAGAAAAGGCAATGGAATTTCAAAATCTAAAGCAGGGAGGTATGACCGTCCGAGAATATGAAACCAGATTTACCCAACTATCTCGTTATACCCTAAAAATGGTGCAAGATGAAGTGAAGAAGGCCAAGAGATTTGAACAGGGACTTAGGCCTGGACTTAGAACCAAGTTAGTACCATTATGCATTCGAAGGTTTGAAAATTTGGTTCGGCGAACAGCCGCAACTGAATTAGACATGAACTAGGACAAGCAAAATTAAGGCAAGGCCGAGACGAGGAAAAAGAGGAAGAAGTATATTCTCATCTCTGACCATGATAAGCATAACTCAACTCACGAGTCTGGAAAGCTTAAAGAGACAAGCCAGATGGTTATGTGTTATTTTTGTAAGGAACAAGGTCATTTCAAGAGTCAATGCTAAAAAAGAGCCCAGACAAACACTTGCTATAACTGCGGAGAAGCCGGACACAAGAAATTGAATTGTCCACAACTGTAGGGGAACCCCAATGACCAGTTACGGAATGTGGTCGACAAAGGGAAGAAGCCTATTCACTAGGGACGAACTTCAGCTTAACTGGAAAGAAATGTGAAGTGGTGCATGGTCCAGAATAGTAATATATTTTGTTAGTTGCATTTTTGCAAGCCATGGATGACGAACTTGTAATATGTTCTGTAGTAAGATATTTTGACTTCTTATAAAGCATGAAAGTTTTTTGGGCATTTGGTCATCTCTTGTCTTGTGATTATTTTATTAAGTGTTTTTGATAAGGCATAGATCTAAAAATTTTCCCTTCTCCTTGGTAAGCCTCGTTTCTTCTAAGGAGGGAGTGGTCACCAACCCTCAAGTACAACAATTGGAGGCTAGGAGGCATGCATAGATCTTTCATCAGGAGTGAGAGGTCGGCTCCAGAATGATCCATGGAATGAGAGATTCCTTAGTAGTCCAGACGAGGGATGAAATAGGCCCCATAATGATCTGTGGAGTAGGAATTGGTCTCCAGTATTCCAGGAACGAGAGCAACGCTCACGGGAAAAGATAGTGTGACGTTGGCTCCAGAATGATCCATGGAGCAGATATTCCTCAGTAGTACAGACGAGTGACGAAATGCACCCCAGCATGATCTATGGAGTAGGAATTGGTCTCCAGTATTTCAGGGATAAGGGCAACATTCACAGACAAGCTAGTGAAACATTGACTCCAGAATGTTCCAAGGAGTGAGATATTCTCCAGTATTCCAGATGTTGGATGAAATATGCCTCAGAAAGCTCTGTGGAGAAGGATTGATCTACAGTATTCCGAGGATGAGAGTAATACCCACGAGAAAATTCAAGGATGAAGGAGGCTCCAGAATAATCCATGGAGCGAGATATTCCCCAGTATTCCGCAAGCGTGGGATGAAATAGGCCCCGTAATGTTCTGTGGAAAGGGATTGATCCCCACTAGTCTAGGACGAGAGCGACATCCCCTAAAGTGATTCATCCCCAGTACGGTGGATGCTGGTGAGGCAGGCCCCAAAATGATTCATATGATAAGATTGATCTCCATGATGGAAGAATGCGTTGAGCACTTGAGGCTTGTGAGCCGGTATTGAACACTTTAAGAGTCAGTTGCCGAGGATGTTCCTCGAGGAATTGGAGATGATCAAGGAAAGTATCTTTTGATCATTGATGATTGCCCTTTTTTTTCTCTCGCCCCTAGCGTCGTTCTGAGGACAGAATGATTCTAAGGAGGGAGCAATATTATACCCCTCAAAATAGTATATAGCTATTTTGCATCATAATCCGTGCACAATTGAGATTTGTAGGCAATTTTGTATTTTTCTAATAATAATTGCTTGACTATACATGTGAATGGTTGCGTTCGTGATGGTGCACGAGAATAAGGAAATCGATACTAGTACATACACTAGTTTTGAGTGTGATACTTACGCAGATATTTATTTGTATGATGCTACATTGAATATATTTGCCATGCACTTAAATCTCACCTCACATCTCTCATCTCATCATGATCAAATGACTAAGATTAAGCCATGAAAATATCTTCTCCAAACCATGGGCATGAGGACTTGGTTTTGAGAAAACCTCCATGCCACATTGACTCCACTTCACCTGCCCTTACCCCACATGCTGGCCACCCCATATGCACACCCCCCCATCTCTCCTCACTCCATAAAACCCCCTCTCTTCACTCTCATTTCAGATCTCTGAATTTTTTTTAAAGAAAGAGAGAAGGAGAGAGTGAAAGAAGAAGGAAAAAGAGGTGATCAAGAGCATTTTGGAGGAGGAACTAGATAGGAGGCTTAACTACTCACATCTTCTCATACTTCACTAAGGGTGGGGAGTTCTCTAAACTTTTTTTCTTGTTTTCTTATTTGATCACTTGCATGGAATTAGTAATAGTAGCTATGAGGATTATTTTTAGTGGTAGATTGTTTAGAATCTGAAACAGAAACAGAAAACACAAATTGTATGTTGTAATCCCGAATTTCCAGAGAGCAATATAAATTGAATTTGATCATGAAATTTGTACAGCATGATCTTATACTTGTCTGAAGGCTACATGAATTATTTCGGATTTGTCTGACATTATTTAGTATTTTAATAAAATCACTTTTGATGACTGGGTCGTAAGGCAGAGACTAGTTCTTTCTTTTGTTAAACTTGAACTTAAAGGAATTTTTAGAATTAATTGATGCATGGTCTATCGCTGAAATTTTTAATGTAGTATCCTATATGAATCTAGATCCTACAGAAAAAGATTGAAATTATTTTGATGATATTTGATGCATGTTCAAAATTGTTTAAGAAAGAGTATTGATGACAGTAACTGGTAAACAATGGGACTTCTGTACATGATTGAAATAAGTAGAACTCATTGAATACTTGGAATTATGATGAAATATTTTGTGTAAGATATGCATGGTGATGTCTAGTTTCTGAAAATACAAGTTCGACAGTCATTTGTTATGCATTTGATTTATTGTGAAATTTTAAGTAAGTACTGTGCAGAACTTAAACAGATTTGACACATTGATAAGATTGCAACTTTATGGCTCTGTATGAGCAGAATTCAAGGAAATGGATAACTAGGAAGTTATAGTAGACATCCTAATCTTTCCAACAAGCCTTGTCTCAGCAAATCCCTACAGTATGGTGATAGATATGATTTTTGGAAGATGGAACAAAAACCAGTTTTGAGCTATAGGCTCTGTTTTGTGAAGCACACTAAGTATTTTCTGTACACCTAAGAAAGATGATTGTTTAAAGTATTCAAATCTAATCATTTGGGTTTCTGATAAACTAGATAGTTGTAGAGGACATGCTCAGCTTTCCATAGAACTTGGATTTGTGTCATTCCAATGAGCGAGTAGGTTTTTATGGTATTAGTAAGATGCAGCCAGTGTACAGGAAGTACACAGGTTGATGACTGTCACGCCTCGCTTCACAAAAAGAATACGGAATACGGATATGTAACAAAAGCCCACCGAATGACTTTCATCATCTATAAGTTGTTCAGAAATCTTTACAACATATCACAATATAATCAGAGTCGGAAGTCAAAAAGTCAACCACATGCACATATGAACCAAAATACCAACAAGAATACTTGAAATAAAATATATTAATCTCAAATAGTTATGATCTGAATAATACAAATATCCTGGGTCATATTGTCCAAATACAAGGATAAATCTAAATACATAAATACAATTATTGTTCAGGCAAACTATAAGAAATAATAATAACAAGATCCAGTACTAATACTTCATCTCGCCAATACCAACTGGCAGCGTACCATCCTGATCTGAAATTAGTAAATTTGCAGGAGAAGGAAAAAGAAAATAAGTACCCGTCAATTACAAGTTACGGGCCACTTATAATGTAGGATATAAGTACATGGGATAGGTAAATCTATGTAACAAACCTAGCATGGTATAATCATGAATACAGGATATAAATCATAGCATGGCAAGATGAGCAAGTATAATAGCTTGTGTCGTGGGTCAAGTAGACAAGTGTCATGCATCAAGTAACCAGTATAAAGAATCATGTAATCATGTAGCATGTATCAAGTATCAAATCTTATGTATCATGTAGTCAAGTATCAAGTAGGCATGTATCATGTTCAAGTGTCATGTAAGCATGTATCATGTTCAAGTATCAAGTTTAAGTCTCGTATTAAGTCTCGTAGTTGTTACTATCTAGGTAGCACTTCATGCATCCCGGTTTTTACTACATAGTTGCTACAACAAACAGTTTTGCTTTAGATTTTGTAGGGGACCATACAGGGCAGTGTACTTAGGGACAAGCTCCAAGTATCATGTAAACATGCTCCAAAACCCAAACAAGCTCTAGTGTCATGTGTGTACGTGTCATGTATATCGTGTCAAGCTCCACATGTGAACAAGCTCTAATAACCACTAGGTTCTTCCGAGTATACATTTCTGCACTATCCATTACTAGATCTCTCCCTTAACCCCGGCCTGGTTATTTATTATTAATGTCAAATAAGCATGTAGATGTGCAAAACATATCAAGAATAACATGGTATGATCATGTAACAAGTGCAAGTTGCAAGTTAAACATGTACGTGTGCAAGGTATCTCATAAAAGAATAAAAAGGTTAAATCTCAAGTTCAGGACAGCAAGACCGTTTGAATACAAAAAATCTGGATCCGTCGAAGGATCTAGAAAATAGACTTCCACACGAATCCAGCGAATATAAATAAGTCATATATTAATTCACAAAAACATAACTCAAAACTAGTTTGAATACAGAAAATATGTTCAGCCAGAAATCAGGAAAACGAATTCAAGAACAGGAAATCAACATGAAAAATCAATAAATAAATCCACGAAAAATCTGGGGTATTTTTCTATATGTCCAGTATCAAAATATAAGTTTCAAAATTTTCCATTAAACTTAGTTCATTCATCAAAAATAAGAAAGCATCAAGAAACATAGTTTAGCAAATCTGGAATTCCGAACACTGCTGTACGAAAATTAAGATATCTCGCAACCAGTAAAAAGAAATCCAACTCCGCCAAAGGGATATGAAAATAGATAAAATATACTAACTTTCACATTACACAAACATTTTTCATACAATAAAAAAATCATAGTGAAAATAAGGTTCTTTACAGAACAGCGAGCAAAATACAGCCAGTTTAGATTTCATAAACGAGCATGAAACATCACATAAAACTCATTAATAAAATTCACCAAAAAAATTGGGTAATCCCTAACTATATAAAGAAACAATGACCAAAGTTTTGGATCAAAATAATATATATAGTATAGTTCTTTAAAATGATTTGTCATCAAAATTATCGAAAAAACAGAATCTGGAAAAGGTCGACACCTCTGTACTAAAACAGTCATAACTCACTCATACAAAATCAAAATCAAGCAAGGTCAGAGGGGTTTGAAAATAGATGAAATAATCTAAAACTCATGTTTTATACCGAAATCAAGATACTGGCTTTAACACATTCCAAAACAGCAAACAAAACAGAACAGCGACAAACTACAGATTTTTCTCCTTAACACAAAATTAACATAGATTCAAGAAAATTGATCCAAGCACATCCAAACATGAAATCGAGTCTACCAAGTGCCTAAACAACATAAATTAGGGTATCTAGCATATCCATACCAAGTATTTCACATGGGTCTCAACCAAAATACGAATTTGCACACAAGTCTCACATACATGATCAAAAATCAAGAACGGGCGAATCCTAGGTTAATTCTAGGTTAATTCATGTCCATATTGTGTCGTGAGTCTTCTATGGTCAAATTTTTACAATAAAGACAAAACCCATTAAGGAAAACACAAACAAGAGTCGTCTCTAGACCTAATTACACTATAGGTGAACTTTTTGACTTGTATCAAACAAATGAATTGGAGTACAAGTTACATGCCTGTGAGACGACGAGAACAACACAAGAGCAAGAATAACGGGATGGATCCTGGGGCACGAACACAACGAACCCAAGAACCGAAAGCGAGCAAAACCCACCCACCACGAGCAACGAACTCAACTACGAACGAGAACACGAACGGAATCACGAACACCCCAATACCCGCAAGCACCAAAACACGTGCAAATCCACACGCGTGCTACACGAGAAAAAGCAAGGGAGCACGGCAGCGAACGCACTGTTGCTGGCTACTGCGACTATACTGCCGGCCACAGGCTGCAGGCAGCACTGTCAGCGCCCAGGGGAGCAACTCCGGCTATCATGCGATGGGATGGAGTGGGAGTAGTCGCCTGCGCGCTGGCAAGATGCGCTCGCGCAATGGGATGAGGGAGACAGGCAAGGGGATGAAAGGGTCGGGGAATCAAGGAGATCGGGATGAGGGTGCACGGGTGGCGGATGATGTGGAGAGAGGGAAACGAAGGTCGGGGGCTTGGGGGTAGAAGATGAAGAGCGGCAGAAGGGTAACAGTCGAACGGGTATAAATATAGGTTAGATAGAGTTAGGGTTTAGGAGATGTGTGTTTAAACGGGTAGGATGTATTAGGTGGGTTTCGGGTAGGGTAATAAACAGGGTCTAGGTTGTTATAGGGTTTGGGCTGTTGTATATAGGTTTGGTTATTAGGGTAGTTAGGTTTAAATGGGTTCATGGGGTTTAATAGGGAATTGGGTATGGGTTTAGTGTATAAATGGGTTTAAAATTAAAAATGGGTTTTGGTTTTAAATAACAATCCAATAAGAAAATTAAATACAATAACTAATAAAATATAATTTTACAAACTAATATAATTTGCATTAAAAGTATAGGGCCTATAAGTACAAATATATTTAACACATAAAAATGGATTTTTAATAAACATTCAAAAACAACAATAATAACAATAATACAAATAACAATAATAATATAATAATCAGAAAATGATTAAAAAAATAATAAAAGAAAAAATAATAACAATAATAAGAACTGTATTAAAATATAAAATCATAGGAAATAGTTACAAATACAATTATTGATCGAAAATAGATTTTGATAGGAGATCCAACAATATATTTTGACAAAATGGTTGAAAACCGAAAAAAAAAATTGTGAAATTTTACATACAGAAAACATACAAAAATACATTTTTAGGAAAATAGGGGTTACAATGACAATGAGGCCTTTTAGGGAAACTAGATGGTTGAATCTGATGTAATGGTCAACTAGAGAGTTGTAGCCTAGATTCATAGCTTTCTAGAATGGGCTAGAATACCCAAATCTGAGTTGTATTGTGGGAGTTATGACTTTTCTAAGTTTCAGGCAGAAACAACATAGTTGGGTTAGTCATGATTTTTGACTATGTGTTGGAGTACATTTTCCCCCTCTTTTGATTAAGAGTTAATGGACTTACTATTAGGGATGATTGGTGATATTATTATTTTTTGGGTCTGGATGGTGTTTAACGCCTGATGAGGATGTTGTGACCTAAGTTAGTCACTGGGGTAGAGTGATACCCTACGACTATCGACCCTAAGATTAGAAACTTCTGTCGAGGCGTTGGACGTCCGATTGGTGCCGTCGAATTCATGCCAGGTTGGCGAATGCGGGCCGTGGTGATGGACAAAATCCAAGCTAGGGGAAGTGCCAAGCAGGGAATGTGTCACCGGAGCCACGGGTCGGATAGACAGAATTTGAAAGCAACTTTATCACCTGAATAGTTGAAGAGAGTCTTGGATTAGAGTGATGTGTTAGATGTCTATAAATTGCACTAGTACTAGCAGACCTTAGTCGGGTGTTATGCTTTTCCTATCGTAGGGATACGGATTGTGTTCTCAAGTTTTGAGATCTCGAGTTTCGTATCTCGATCTGTTAATTCTCGAAAAGACGGGGTAAAGAACGGGGGAGAAAGTCCTATCAAATAGGGAGATTTGACCCTCGAGGCCGTCATGTTCTTATGCACGTGGGTTTTCTTTTTATATATGTATTATTTTGATGTCATGGTTACATGGTTGTACCAGAAGTTTTGTCACGGCTTTTTGAAGTGAGATCCGTGCACGGGTACTAAGTGGCAAATGCGATAACCATTATAGACTGCAGCTACGGGTGGACCGATTAACTGCAACCTCCTCAGACACGGTAAAATCTATCGGGAACAAGATGAGTACAAGAATAGGATGCATGGCGAGGGTTCGAATCCTTCAGATTGGAGAAAGTTGGCTAGATTTGGGGGGTATGTAGTATGGGATGCATGCGTTTCCAAAGTCTTGCTTGCATTAGAATAAGACATGTGAATGATGCATTTAGTTGTTAGGTCATGGTATACAACAGCACTATAACTCGAACCCATTAATCCTTTGTTTTCACATCACTTTTCTCTTTTGTGTAAATTATTGATTGTGGTTGCCAGTTTGGAGATCGCTATTATTATCAGCATTGCGTCAGTAGAATTACTGACGTTTCCCACCTTTTAGGTACCGGTCCTACCATACAAGCAGGTGCAAAAATATCAGAATCGCACAGCGGGAAGAATCAAGCCTAGGGGCAAGTCTCAAGGAAGAATATTGACCACTCAGCGGAGTTTCGGCAGTGATAAGTCGATTACCATTCTGGAAGACAGCTGATAACTTTGCAAGTGGAGTCTGTAAATATTTTGTAATAAGTTGTAATGAGTTAATGTGATTGGTACTCCTTGTTCAATAACAAGATATTGGTTATAATTAATGATGTAATGAATTATTTGGCAATAAAAAGTTTTTAAATTTCCGTGTTATTACTGTGTTGAGATGTATTTGAAGGCAAAGATTCTGGTTGTGTCACGTATGTCCGGTAACGGGGTTCCGGGGCGGTACATGAAAACTCTCTTGAACACAACTGTTAGCAAACACTTAGAGAAACGAAAAACTCTTAAGCAAAAAATGCTGCTTGTTCCATAAAAAGGAATGGTTACATGTGTTATTAGGCGAAAAAGGCTCATTACAGGATCGAAAGATGCAATCAACAAAAACATTGCTCGAATACTAAAAATATCTTATTCCATTAAAAGTCGGGATACAAGTCTTATTCAAAGACCATACTACAAACATTTTATTCCGCCAAAGACGGGGATACAAGTCAAATTTAAGACTAAAGACACCTGCAAAACTACGAAGTGTCGCCCTAACTCCTCCTTGGAAGTGGGACACTCCTATTAAGAGATACACGGAGACGATGAGCGCTTTGCCGCTCCCTCGTTGTTTCAGAAGAAATCTCTAGGCCTGCAATCTGAGTCGTACCCTCGGGACCCATAGATCTAGCTGTCGCCCCAAAAGATGCTCCGCTCGACGAGCTGGCCACTCTGCTTTGAGCAACCCCTATAGCGCCCCGAATTTCCAATATAATAACTCAGAAATACGTGGCACAATTCCCAGCATCTACCTCAATATAATAGTAAACATAGCCAAAATATAGAATAATTTTTCAACTTTTATTACATCAATTCATTACATAGCAATGTGGAAAATTAACACCTTGAATTACAATTTCTTTCTTTTACAACCCATTTCTTTTACAATTTGCATAAGTCATATTATCACTCTACCACATGCATCCAAATCCTAAGCTAACGGTATCTACCTGTAAAACATGAGGTTAGAGATAACCCTAACCCCCAAAAACTACGGGGTCAGCCATAACGGTGTGAGTGACATCAAAAGAAATAAAATTTAAATGAATCATAAAGAATAAATTCATAATCAACACATTTCCACATTAGTAACAATGAAATATAAAAAGACGATGAATAAAGCATGAAAACATCAAGTGAAACTATGCTAAGTGTCAAGTGTAGGAAAACAGAAAACATCATGCGTAAAACAAGTCAAAAAAACACAAATACACTATGATGACTCTCTAATGCATACTTGTCGAATTCTATGCATTCCATACAACATAGGTCCGGTACAAGCCCTTATCGTTCTCCACTTTATATGGTTTAATCCCTCATTATGCAACTAATCCTACTACGGTGATAGAAATAAGATCTAGGATACTCCGTGAATAGGTCTAACAACCCTCAACGAGCAAGCATCATGTAAGCATAGCTCTAAAACCGGATAATCACCTCCTTGCCGTGTACCCAACGAATAGGCTTGCCGATCCTCAACGTGCAGATACACAGTACATCCCGTGAATAGGCTTGCTGGCCCTCGACAGGCAAATGCACCGTATGTTCAGTGAATTGGCCTACCGACCCTCGACAGACGGACATATTAACTGTCCTCTCGAGACACAACAACACACAGTCCTGGAATACATCCATTGGACTAACAACAGAGCCATACTTACGTTTCTCAAGTTCTATCACATTTCCACTAGTGCATGTCCTTAAGTTGATTATTATTAATTAAAACACAACATCCCCCTCTCTAGAATTGGTGTACCCTGCTGGACATAATTCCACCAAAACAACCCCAAAGCCCAACTGACCAATAACCACAAAAACTCATCTGCCGGTTTAAAGGAATCCCACTCAACCTCTGGAGACTTACAAATCGAAATATCAACACAATTCTCACAACAAGATTTCTTAATTCCATCACAAAATCGTTTATATTAAGAAAACTTCTTCAATCACATGAATCCAAATTTATCTGAATACTTACAAAATTCCCTGAAATAAAATCTGAGATTAAATCTCTTAAACAACTGACTTTCGCATTTTGAAGTTATAGAAAATTCACAAAACATCAATCCTTCGAAAATTGTATATATTAAAAATCTGAAACTATGACAGTACGGTGGTAAAAATTGCATATCTTACAATCTACAAGTCGGATTGAGGATCCGTCAACTGTTATGAAAACTAGATGCAGTGAGCTACAAGTTCTATTTTATAAGTTTTTGAAAATTCCATCAGAAGCTAAGTCAAAAACTCGTTCCAAACTGGATCATACAGCAGTTTTAAACAGCTCAAAATCCTTTTGAAAAGCTTGAATGTACAGTAGAAAAAAATTCATATCTTACAATCTATAAGTCGGATTAAGAATCCGTCAACTGATCGGAAAACTAGATGCAGTGAGCTAAAATTTCTATTTTATAAGTTTTAGGAAATTCCATCTACAACTGTCAGAAACTCGCTCCAAATTGGGACATACAGCAGTTTTGACAGTGCATTTTCAGCCACTTTGAAATTCGTGTTTCTCACAACCGATACGTAGTTTTAAATCTTTAAAAGCTTGAATTCATGAAATAAACACTCTGAAATGATCAAATATAACTTTTCTAATATAATGGAGTTCATAAATCAAATCAAACTCTTATCAAATTCATAAAAGAGCAATTTTTCACTAAAAACTCTTCAAATCAATTTTTTTGAATATATAGGTATATATGTATATATATATCAGTAAAATCAGTAAGAATCGTGGTATGAGAGTAGTGAAATGTTCAATTAAAGATTCAATCGAAAACTTCTCAAAAACAAAAAAAATTCCAAGTTTGGCTATGTACAATCAGATCCGAAGTCAAAACCAACTTCAACCTTCAAAACTTGATCTTATGATTTCAAAACCCTTCTTGCAACTTTCTAAAAACATGTAAAAACTAGTTGTATCAATATAAATTCAAAATCCATGGAAAACTTCACAAAATTCAAAATTTCCCCCTTCTGCCTGCACAACAGACCGAAACCAAAAACCTCAGCTTTCAAAGCATAAAGACTTGATCTTTTGATCTCAATACCTTTCTTGCAATTCATCAAGACTCATACACAATTAATTAGGTTGAATGCCTTTGATTTATGTCTCTACATCAATTATTTTATCGTCTCACACATTCAAAACATCAACAGATCATACAAAACAGTAAAAATTCATCTTTCTCTACTCATATATATTATAACTCATACAGATCCCAATTTATATGATCAAATCAGCAAGAAATAGCACACTCATGAGTTCTACTAAGTTTTCAACATTCTTAAGTGTAACTCCTATTTCCCGTATCTGTATTTTTCTTCTACTGTATTTTCATTTGCTGGTATTCATGTATTCAATTTGAAGTCCTATACTTTTGTTCCAGTTCGAATAAAACATTCTTTGGTTTCAACTTAATTTTTGGTGCCTTTATCTAATTCAAGTGTATGTTCATCCTGCTCTTTTGGGTCGTTCTTCATGAAGAAATGGACCATTCAATCCATGTATCTCTTTATTCCCTTTTGTTTGAACTTTTGACCAATTCTCTAGTTGGATCCCACTCAAATCGGATAGCCAAATACCCAAAACCCGAGACCCTAGCTATTTAAACCCTAACCCTAACCCTAAACCCTGTTACTGTTAAACCCTAATTTCCGCCGCTTCTCTCCCACTCCATCTTCAACCTCTCGATTCGGCCATTTCCCATATCCTTCTCCCACTCCATCGCATCTCAACCCAAACCCAATCCGCCTCGCCTTCACTCCATCACCTTCGCCTTCAACTACCACCATCGTCGTCGCCATCTCCATCACCATCTTCCCCCATTGAACCAACTCCCGAACTCATCATTCATTCTTTGCCGTTACCCAACTCCACCATTACCCAAACTCTCTACAACCACCTCGCCGCCATTGCCCATCACCCCTGATCCCCTCGACTACCTCTCCGACCTCCGTTCGCATCGCCAGCACTCCCGAACCACCACAGAACCCATTCCCAAACTTCTCCCCTGTTTTGAACCTACGAACCGAGCAACGGCAAATCCCCGTCGCTACGTCGCTCCTCGACGTCGTGCCGCCGTCGTCCTCCTCGTCGTCGTGAGCCTTGCATCGCACCACCGGACGCCGCTCACCGGTGTCGTCGCCATCCTCTCTCTCGCTCTCTATTGATTAAGAAGGAAGAAGAAGCAGGCAGTTGGTGGGATTGAATCTCAACCCTTGGATCCATCAAGATCCGTGCAACTCAGGTCTGATCAGATCGTTGTTTCGTGTTCACCCACAGCAGATCCGAAATCGCTGTCCCGTATTTGGGCTTGGATCTGGTGTGTGGGAGAGATCTGATTGGTGGGTTTTGCTGTCCCACGTTGTGTGCACAGCGGATATAGTTGCCGTTTGCTGTTTTGGGCAGGATCTGGTGTGGGGATTCTCTTGGGTACTGTTGATTCTTGCACGTGCTTCACAAGTGCTTTTGGGAGATTTTGCCCGGGGTTTTTCGATCCCGTTTTCCTCAGTTAGCGGATCTAATCGCCCTCATCCAATCAAGGCAAGTACTCATCTTGTACAAATTTTTGTTCTAGTACAAGCATTAATTTGAAAATACTAAAAATAGTTAGAAATTGTGACTCCTCTTTGATTCGTCGTTGTAATCAAATATTAATCCTCATCAATTTCACAATCTTAAGAGTCACAACAATTTCATTGTATTATATTATAACTACTTGGACTCATTTTACCTCCTAAGACATATGAACACTTGAAATTAAGGAACCCTAGATTTGTAGATATGAGTTATATCTTGTATGTTATGAACTTGCTTTTGAGGTAAGAAATAAATATTACTTGCTTTTTTGATAACCTTTGCCCCGTACTTGTGTCACACATTAACCTAGACGCCTAATAACCAATTTTCATGCAACATATACACGTAAGACATTCCCACATGTTGCTGTCCTGGACCTTGCTATGGCTTTAACATCAGAAACTGAACCCGAGCCCTGAACAGTAAATTTAGCTCTAGATGTCTAGATGTTGATAGCCTCCGGAATTTTCGAATTCCGAGTTACAGTCTAGGAGTTATCGCAGTTTTACTGCAGCTGTGTCGGTAGACGCAGATTCGCAAAACTACTGCACACCTTTAATTTGCGAATTAATTTAACTATGTTAACAGTAAGAGTTTGACTTGAAATTTTATATTCAGTTGCTGGACACCGTAGAGAACCCTCCCAAATTTTCTTAGAATTAATTAACAATGTTTCAATACTGTTTCACATGTATAAACATAGATTCACAAATCCTAGCTTAACATAGAAGTAGTATAGTTTGCTGATTTGACACATGTTACCACAAATTTCATGTACCTTAATTATATGCATTGGAACCGGAAAGAAGTCTAGTTTCTAGATCTCCCGAAGGATCCTCATTTGGTATCTCGTGGCAACGGGAATCACACTTTTGGTACAACAACATCGTGCTGTCCAGATTTGAGACTTCTGTTCTTCGTGATATTTTTTTTATTCGTGTTGACCCTCGAATAGGCTATATAAGTATCTCAAACTTGTTCCATGTTCATGATTATGATTTCTTGACTTCTTTCGTACACTTGCATGCTTGCTTGATAAATAATAATAATAAATAACAAGCTTGGGTTTACAGAAAGACCATAGTAGTGGACAATATAGGTAAGTGTAATCGGAAGAGGGCCCGTGTTTTCCAGTACTCGGTTCATGAACTTGTTGCACTTGATGTATTCATGGAGCCAGTTACTTGGCTCATGAACTTGTTGTATTCATGAACCCACTGTGTGGTTCTTGAACTTGTTAGTATTCACGGACTCGCTTCGTGAACTTGTTATTTATTTTTGTAATCATGAACCGTGCTTGCTTGATACTTGATACCTGAGTATGCCGCCCTATAAAATCCATTACTAGGTCTAAATAAAATTGCATTGACTGTAGCAACCATGTAGTAAAAGAATTGATGCATGAAGTGCTACCTAGATAGTAATCCCCACCAGACTTGAACATGAAACTTGAACTTGATACATGTTACTTGATACTTGACAACTTGTTACTTGAGACTTGGCACTTGAATATAAAATTTGACACTAGACTTGAGACTTGATACTTGACACTAGACTTGATACTTGTTACTTGACACTAGACTTGATACTTGTTACTTGACACTAGACTTGTGACTTGTCACTTGATGTTAGATACCCCTACAGGTTCACTTATCTCTTGCTCCACTATTAGAATTTGTTATCCAGCCTGTTCACTTGAGTTGTCCTCCTTGCTAGCTAGTTCTTGGATTTCCACTACTTGTTGTATCCCTGTTACATTCTTGATTCCAATTCTTGTTCCACATTACTTGTACTCGTTTTTACTATTTGTAGCCCTAACTTGCACTAAGGGTATTTTCTCTTGTTTTCTCTATTTTTCCCTTTTTATATTTATTAAGCAGACTTTGGAGACGTGCTACCTGCTGGAATTGGTGAGCAGAGATTTTAGTCTTCAAGTGGAGAAAGGACTTACTTAGATTATTTGTTTTTTCTCGAGTTATTTAAAACTTGTAACGGGCTTATGTTCCCGAGTTTTACCTTTTGTTCCAGACATTGAAAACTATTTGGATATTATTAATGTTTGAATTGTTTCTGTTGCTTAATAAATTATTCATGCATGCTTGGTTGTATATATATCTTATTATATTCTTGTTGTGATGCTGAGTCGATCCTACAGCTTATGGATGATGTTAAAATCATTCGCTGGGCTTCGTCACGCGCTCGTATTCCAGGTTTTTGGGAAGCATGGCGTGACAAGAATTTTAGTTGTATCAGAGCTCAGGTTTGGCTAATGTGTTAGTTTGACTAATACATTAGACAGGCTTGACTCAGTCGGGATTAACTAAACATTAAACAGGCCATGCAACCACATGAATAATTTGATATTCAACTCGATCTGGACACAAGTCTTATCCTATCCATTTTGATTCCTTCATATTCAATTCTTGATTCATTGCTTCCTTCCATATTTTGCAGTCATCCTGATTTGTTGATTCCTTATTGGGTACAATTTATTCTTTTCGTACCCATATTCTTTTGATTATGATGCAAGCAATCTCTTATTTTCTGCTTGCCTCATTGATCCCTTCTTATTTCAGCTCGTGTGTCGTTCATTGCTTTCCCTGCCTTGCATTCATTTTTATTTGTTGATTCATATTGAGTATCATGTTGGTTATTTATTCCCTGCTATTTTCTCTTCCATTCCGATTTTGCCCATCGTCCTTCTTCCTTCGTATTCAATTCCTTAATTTCCTTTTGCACCTTCTAGTAATCCTCCTCTTTAACTCCTTATTGGGTGTAGCTTCGTTTTTCTCCTACCTATCTTTCTCTTTATAATTATTTTACTGAATACTTTCTATATTTCGATTATTAATTATTATATTTATTTTCGATCTCCTATAAAAATGTTTCTCAACAAAGATTTTGTTATTCCGAACAATGGTGTATTTTAACTTCACTTTACATTTTTGATCGACTATATATTTCTACTGGATTATTTTGATAAGACAAATTCTTATTTTGTTGTATAATGCTATTATTACTACTACTACTATTATTGCTATTATTTTCATTATCAATACTAGTAATATGATTGTTGTTATTAGCTACCATTGATATTCTTATTGTTGTTTTCATTATTTTATTATTAATGTTAATATTAAATTACTTCCACAAAAATGGTGGGCTCAAACTATATCTTGTCTTGCATTATTACTTTTACTATTGTTGATGATATTTTAATATTATTGTTAATATTATTATTATTGTTATCATCCTTTTTGCGATTACTGTTATTATTATTGTTATGATCATTGTTATTATCATTGTTATTCTTATTGTTATTAGTATCGATATTTTGTTATTATTATTTTTATTGGTATTATTATTTTTATCATTACTATTATTATTATTATTATTATTATTATTATTATTATTATTATTTTGCTTTGAGCCCGAACATGCTCAATTTTATATACATTTCACCACTTCGGTGCAACCTAATGTCGAGATGGCAAATATGCAACTCGATATCAATGGAGGCAAATTGCAACTGGATATTGGGGAGGCAAAATGTGCAACCGAATACCCAGACGGCAACCTGCAACCTGATGTCGTGAAGGCAAACATGCAACTTGATGTTAAGGAGCCGAGATTTTCTACCTATTTGCTAATTGATATTTCAAGACAATTTTTACTTATATAATGAAACTAAAGGTAAACAAATGTTTCTTTTATGACATCTTGTTTATACTGTTACACTTTATGTTTCCATACAATTTGAACTCGTATAGTTGATTTTACTCTATTTTGTGTATAAGATTATTATTGCTATTGTTATCATTATTGCTATTGTTTTCGTTATTATTTTTAGTATTGGTATCATTATTATTATTTCTATTGCTGTTATTATTATTATGTTCATTATCTTTATTGTTATTACTTCTATTATTGTTACTGTCATTTTATTAATACTGATACTAATATTATTATTATTACTATTGTGTTCGTTATTATTATTATTGGTGTTGTTATTATTATTGTTATTACTATTGCCGTTATTATTATTGTTGTTATTATTTTTGCTATTTTTATTGTTGATATTATCACTATTATTGCTATTATTTTTATTTTTATTTTTATAATTTTAATGCTATTATTAATTCTATTATTACTGCATTGTGAATACGTTAAATCCAACACTGCCGTGTATGAGTTTTCATTATTTTTGGTATTTTTATTTTACTATATTATTATTATTACCTGTATGATTATGATGATTTTGATTACTGTTATTATTATTGTTATTATTATTATTTTGTTATTATTATTACTATTTTTAATATTATCATCGTTATTATTAGTTTTATTGTTGTTACTATTATTCTATTTCTGTTGATATTATTATCATTGATATTTGTTGCTGTTATTATTTCTGTTCAAGCCATTAGTTTTAATCTGTATTATATCTTTTAATTATTTAGGTTGAAGCTCAAGCTATATATCCATTTTGCATTATTTCTTGTCTCTATTTAGAGCCCATACTCTCTTTGATTCTGGTGTCTCATTCTTTTCTTTCTGCTCAGATCGTCGCCTGGTGTCACGTGGACTACAACGACATGTCTAGAGCTTAGAACGTCACCATCAGAGTGTCGCAGCGAAAGTGTGGTGGGCCCATAACCCACAGGTCCCAGATTCCTCTTGTTGCTTCTCCTCCCTTGTATTGTTTGTTTTGTTCCATTACTTGCATTTGTCCTCATCCCTTGACTCATTCCTTGTTTCATCTCTTCCTTGTCCATCCCTTCTTCGATTCCAGTCCTATCTATTTCCTCATCTCTTTGTTTGTTATCTTGCAAGTCTTGGGATGTTCTCCTCCATTTTTGATGCCAGTTACTTCCAGCTTGCAATCCATTTGGCCATCATTCACCCATTCATTATTTGATTCAATTCTGCGCTATCTTTTCTCTCTTTGATTTCAGTTCTACCTTCTCCCTTATTGCTTCGTCATCTTCTGTTGTTTCTTTTCTTTTGATACTTTTTATTTTCTTTCATACATTCTATTTGACCCCATTGTCATACACTGCTTCTTTTTCTGGTGATGCCACTGCTTGTTCCTTCCCCATCAATTCTCTGCCTTGCTACCCCTCAGTTTGCTTAGACCTATCCTATGTACCGCCTAAGCAAATTTCGATGACGAAATTTTTGTGTAAGGTGGGTAGGATTTGTAACTCCTATTTTCCGTATCTGTATTTTTCTTCTACTATATTTTCATTTGCTGGTATTCATGTATTCAATTTGATGTCCTATACTTTTGCTCCAGTTCGAATAAAAACATTCTTTGGTTTCAACTTAATTTTTGGTGCCTTTATCTAATTCAAGTGTATGTTCGTCATGCTCTTTTGGGTCGTTCTTCATGAAGAAATGGACCATTCAATCCATGTATCTCTTTATTCCCTTTTGTTTGGACTTTTGACCAATTCTCTATTTGGATCCCACTCAAATCGGATAGCCAAATACCCAAAACCCAAGACCCTAGCAATTTAAACCCTAACCCTAACCCTAAACCCCGTTACTGTTAAACCCTAATATTTCGCCGCTTCTCTCCCACTCCATCTTCAACCTCTCGATTCGCCCATTTCCCGTATCCTTCCCACTCCATCGCATCTCAACCCAAATCCAATCTGCCTTGCCTTCAACTACCACCATCGTCGTCGCCATCTCCATCGCCGTCTTCCCCCATCAAACCAACTCCCGAACCCATCGTTCATCCTCCGCCATTACCCAACTCCACCATTACCCAAAATCTCGATAACCACCTCGCCGCAATTGCCCATCACCCTTGATCCCCTCAACTACCTCTCCGACCTCCGTTCGCATCGCCAGCACTCCCGAACCACCACAGAACCCATTCCCAAATTTCTCCCCTGTTTCGAACCCACGAACAAAGCAACGGCAAATCCCCGTCGCTGCGTCGCTCCTCGACGTCGCACCGCCGTCGTCCTCCTCGTCGTCATGAGCCTCCCGTCGCACCACCGGATGCCGCTCACCGGTGTCGTCGCCATCCTCTCTCTCGCTCCCTGTCGATTAAGAAGGAAGAAGAAGCAGGCAATTGGCAGGATTGAATCTCAGCCCTTGGATCCATCAAGATCTGAGCAACTCAGGTCTGTTCAGATCGATGTTTTGTGTTCACCCACAACAGATCCGAAATCGCTGTCCCGTGTTTGGGCTTGGATCCGGTGTGCGGGAGAGATCTGATTGGTGGGTTTTGCTGTCCCGCGTTGTGTGCACGGCGGATCTAGTTGCCGTTTGCTGTTTTGGGCCGGATCTGGTGTGGGGATTCTCTTGGGTACTGTTGATTCATGCACGTGCTTCACACGTGCTTTTGGGAGATTCCGCCCGGAGTTTTTTGATCCCGTTTTTCTCAGTTAGCGGATCTAATCACCTTCATCCAATCAAGGCAAGTATTCATCTTGTACAAATTTTTGTTCTAGTACAAGCGTTAATTTGAAAATACTACAAATAGTTAGAAGTTGTGACTCCTCTTTGATTCGTAGTTGTGATCAAATATTAATCCTCATCAATTTCCCAATCTTAAGAGTCACAACAATTTTATTGTATTATATTATAACTACTTGGACTCATTTTACCTCCTAAGACATATGAACACATGAAATTAAGGAACCCTAGATTTGCAGATGTGAGTTATATCTTGAATGTGATGAACTTGCACCCTTTTCAGTTGAGAAATAAATATTACTTACTTTTTTGATAACCTTTACCCCGCACTTGTGTCACACATTAACCTAGACGCCTAATAACCAATTTTCAAGCAACCTATACACGTAAGACATTCCCACATGTTGCTGTCCTGGACCTTGCTATACTGTTTTGATCTCTTTAACATCAGAATCTGAACCCGAGCCCTGAACAGTAAATTTAGCTCTAGATGTCTAAATGTCGATAGACTCTGGAATTTTCAAATTCCAAGTTACGGTCTGGGAGTTATCGCAGTTTTACTGCAGCTGTGTCGGTAGACGCAGATTCGCAAAACTGCTGCACACCTTTAATTTGTGAATTAATTTAACTATGTTAACAGTAAGCGTTTGACTTGAAATTTTATATGTAGTTGGCGGACACCCTAGAGAACCTTCCCAAATTTTCTTAGAATTAATTAACAATGTTTCAACACTGTTTCACATGTATAAACTTAGATTCACAAATCCTGGCTGAACATAGAAGTAGTATAGTTTGCTGATTTGACACATGTTACCACAACTTTCATGTACCTTAATTATATGCGTTGGAACCGGGCAGAAGTCTAGTTTCTAGATCTCCTGACGGATCCTCATTTGGTATCTCGTGGCAACGGGAATCACACTTTTGGTACAACAACGTCGTGCTGTCTAGATTTGAGACTTCCGTTCTTCGTGAATTTTTTTTATTCGTGTTGACCCTCGAATAGGCTATATAAGTATCTCAAACTTGTTCCATGTTCATGATTATGATTTCTTGACTTGTTTCGCACACTTGCATGCTTGCTTGATAAATAATAATAATAAATAACAAGCCGGGGTTTACGAGAAAGACCATAGTAGTGGACAATATAGGTAAGTGTACTCGGAAGGGGGCCCGTGTTTCCCAGTACTCAGTTCATGAACTTGTTGTACTTGATGTATTCATGGAGCCAGTTACTTGGCTCATGAACTTGTTGTATTCATGAACCCACTGTGTGGTTCTTGAACTTGTTAGTATTCACGGACTCGCTTCGTGAACTTGTTATTTATTTTCGTATTCATGAACCGTGCTTGCTTGATACTTGATACCTGAGTATGCCGTCCTATAAAATCCATTACTAGGTCTAAATGAAATTGCATTGACTGTAGCAACCATGTAGTAAAAGAATTGATGCATGAAGTGCTACCTAGATAGTAATCACCACCAGACTTGAACATGAAACTTGAACTTGATACATGTTACTTGATACTTGACAACTTGTTACTTGAGACTTGGCACTTGAATATAAAATTTGACACTAGACTTGAGACTTGATACTTAACACTAGACTTGATACTTGTTACTTGACACTAGACTTGATACTTGTTACTTGACACTAGGCTTGTGACTTGTCACTTGATGTTAGATACCCCTACAGGTTCACTTGTCACTTGCTCCACTATTAGAATTTGTTATCCAGCCTGTTCACTTGAGTTGTCCTCCTTGCTAGCTAGTTCTTGGATTTCCACTACTTGTTGTATCCCTGTTACATTCTTGATTCCAATTCTTGTTCCACATTACTTGTACTCGTTTTTACTATTTGTGGCCCTAACTTGCACTAAGGGTATTTTCTCTTATTTTCTTTATTTTTTCTTTTTTATATTTATTAAGCAGACTTTGGAGACGTGCTACCTGCTGGAATTGGTGAGCAGAGATTTTAGTCTTCAAGTGGAGAAAGGACTTGCTTAGATTATTTGTTTTTTCTCGAGTTATTTAAATTCTTGTTTTTTAAAACATGTAACGGGCTTATGTTCCCGAGTTTTACCTTTTGTTCCAGACATTGAAAACTATTTGGATATTATTAATGTTTCAATTGTTTTCTGTTGCTTAATAAATTATTCATGCATGCTTGGTTGCATATATATCTTGTTATATTCTTGTTGTGATGCTGAGCCGATCCTACAGCTTATGGATGATGTTAAAATTTTTCGCTCGGCTTCATCATGCGCTCGTATTCCAGATTTTTGGGAAGCGGGGCGTGACATTAAGTCATCCATATGGTAATTTAATCATCCATTGCATATTATTCATAAATGTTCTATTTTTATTTATTCATTCACCATTACTTCATCATACAATCATCTACCATGTATTCTACTAAACAAATCATCATATTTAATATTCATAGAACAACAAGAAATCAAACATATGTCACTCACCTCAAGAGGATCCAATCGAAATAATAAAGAAATAAGAAAAAGCTCCTTAGAAAAATCCAAGATTCCAAGCTTGAAAAATCTCCAAGAATGATAATAAAAATAGTTCTTTTGTTTTGTGCAGAGGGGAGGCAGTTGTAGCCGTCAATAAATAACATGGATCCTGATTTAATTAGGATTTTATGAGTTTTATAGAAACATCCCTCAATAATTTATTCCTTTACATATATAGACCTTTCTTTAATAAATTAGTTATATAAGTCAAATAAATTAAAATAAAACCAAATCCCTTTACTACTGAGTTAGCCGGTCATCAAGCATAGCCCAGAAATTGAAATTTTTTGGATTTGTACTCCAAGTGATAATTTTGCTCAAAAGTCCATCTCTTTGTAATATTTGCAAATATGTCATAAAATATTTGTAAAAATGCATAGTTTCCAAGAAAAATATTTGCATAAGGTCCAACTTAAATTTTATATTTGCAAAAGTACCATATTTGTTTAAATCTTTACCAAATCAACTATAGATAAATTTTAAATAAATTTTATCTTCAATGATGACCATGGCCAGACCAAAAAGTAGCAAAAAAGAACTTTTCAGTATTTGTTTGAGATCCAATAGGCTTTTTACATAAAAGCCCCTTTCGAAGTATTTATAAAAATAATTTTTTTATTCAGAAAAATTCCAAAATTTAGGATATACTCAATTATAAATAGGAGAATATATTCAGAAATTTAAAAGTGGAGATTTGCACAAAAACAAATATTTCCACGTGTAAAATCGACAAATTCAGAAAATAGCCCAATTAATTCAAATAAATCTAAAAATTAAAATACCATAAATAAATGAGGAAAATCAATTATTAAACATGAAATTTTCTGAATTCAAAATTTTCTAACTTAGTACGTATGTTGCACGTGCAAAATTGCAATTCCAAAAACAGTCAAAATAGTCAACTTTACCAACTTAATATTATTTAATAATACAAAATAAATCATTTTATTTTGCGGGGTGTTACATCCCCAGGGTTCCGCGGAGCATTTGGCATGGTAGAGCCAACTCATGGAACGATCTCCCCTGGGCGTACTCCCCACGAGGGCAAGAGGTGCTCCTGACATTGCTTCCTTCGGAGAGTCGCTTTAAGCAAAATTCTCTGCTTCCAATTCGAAGAGCTGCTCTTTGAGGGAGTCGTCTGTTACTCTAAGCTTCAAACGTGGTACCCCACTCGTGCTCGCCGCTCGTGAGAACTCCGAGATGGTCCTTCGCAATGGGTCGCCTCTAAACTCTTCTCGACCACCACGTTCTTCAGCTCGTCATTCTCTGAACTCACTTTGAACAAAGAGTTCTTTAGCTCGTCCATCTCGGTTGTCACCGTGAATAAAGAGTGCCGAAGAAGTTTTAACCTTGAAGCCTTGCCGGCAGCCATTGAAGGGTCGACCGCCCCTCCTTCAGGGGGCACTTCTTGGAGAGTCTCCTCAAGGCGCTTTACTTCGATGTTCTGGCGAGCCAAGACCAACCCCAGATGACAAAGCTCCAACTCCGTCTTGGAGAGCTTCTCTCAAGATTGAGCAAATCCCAGCTTAGCAACACGAAGTTGGGCACGGAGATGCGACGGCTTGCTACCCTTGGGAAGTTAACCAAAAAGGGAAGCGTAAATCACTCTATGTCTAAACAGAGCTACTAGACGGTCCTAAGTTCAAGTAGAGCTAAAATATAAGGCCAAATTTCAATAAGAGCTGCAAGATAGTTCTATATTTGAATAAAAGCCACAAGAAAGCACTAAGTCATGTTGCCACACAAAATATTTCATTACTAGAGTAAAGATACAAAGCGGTGGTCAGTCTGCTATAAGGCATCGATACCAGAGCATCCAAAATAAAAGAAGACAACAACTAAAAAAGAAAGTGGGGAAGATACGAAAGAGGTCAAGGGACCACCTCGGTAGTCATCTCTAGGGGAACTGTGACATCGCAACCATCTTCCTCGGTCGCCTCTGGTACTTCCACCATGGCTGACTGAGGGTCCGCGGCGATGTCCTCCTCCTCGTCTTCTTCTTCTTCTTCACCCACTTCCTCAGCTACAGGAGCAGTTTTGCCTTCGAGAAGGTCGTACAGGCTGTACCCCGAGCCGTCGAAGCTGGGGACACACGCCTCCACGTGCTTTAGTGCCCGAGCATAGGATTGCTCCATGTTCGAGCGCAAGTGCAACTTCGTTTCGGCCCTAACCGCCTCCGCAGCTGCTTCCACGGCCGCCTCCTTCTCCTTCGCTGTATCTTCAGCGGCCTTTGCAGCCATCTCCCTCTCCTTATCGGCTCCCGCCCTCTCCTTGTCCGCCCTCTCCTTCTCCATGGTGACCTGTTCGTTGGTCTTCGCTAAGGCGGCCTCGAGGAGAATAATTTGAGCCCCTTGAGACTCAGTCAACCTCTTCTCCACCTCGGTCATCTTTACAGCCATGGCTCACTCTGACTGATCTCTATCTCTAGCCACCTTGAGCTCATTCTCCTGCTTGGCGAACTACTCCATTATGTTGTTGAAGTGATAGGTGATCTTCTAAGTGTGTAAGTTTCAAGAAAATTTTCTTATTCATAAAGATTGAGACTTCACTTACTGACATAGTCGCTTTGGATATCTCGAGAGCATCATCACTGGCCGTACCTGCCTTCATCGCGACAGGATCCTTTGGGGTTGGCAAGCGCCGTACCGCTTGCATACAGCTGGCGGAGTCCCCGAGGAAATTGTCGAGCTTCATCACACGCCAGTCGGGGACGAAGAGCTTCTTGTGCTCCTCGGTAAGATTTGCCTCCGCCACAGCTGTAAGAGGAGAGGCTTCGAGTGCCAGTACATCCCCGAGGGTGAATCCTCCGATGGACGGAGTAGGAGAGACAGGTGGGGTAAGAAGGGCATATTCTAAGTTGACCACCGGAGTCGCCGCTACCAAAGCCTTCGCGGCTTTGGCAGACGATGCCCCCGAGGTCGTCCTCTTCCGCTTTCTTCCGTCAGGGGGCTTGTTGCCTACTCCCGAACGGTCGAACAGTATTGCTCTGAAGTCCATGTTCGAGGCCTCTGCAAAGAGAAAAAACGAAAAGATGGACATGTGAAGGAGGTAAACTTAAACTAAAAATAGAGAAAAATACGGAGCATACTAAGTTTGATCGGATTGAGATCCCCACCGAAAAGGACCTCCTTGGTTAATTCTTTCCAACCCATGGGTTCATGAGAAAGGAGTTTGGATACGACCTCCTCTTCCTCCGGATTCAACATCGGTTTGGCCTTCGCCCACTTCGGCACCTCCTCCCTCCACCTCGTGGGTATATTTCACGGCATGCTAACCCAGACCAAGAAATACTTCTCCTTCCAAAACATGATAGAATCAGGGTTGTCTATCAGCTTCTCACCCCGACGCGGCAATAAATAGTACCGGTACTCCACCTTATTCTTTCGATGGATATGGTAGAGCCTTCCGAGAATCATGCGTTGAGGCACGACCCCTATCGCTTGGCACTGAAGGCCAAAGCCGTTCACGTGCCTGCACATGTTCGGCATATATTGGACGAGGCTCAAGCCGTACCATTGCAGCACCTCGGTCACGAACGGCGGAAGAAGCAGACGGAGACTGGCATAGAAGGCATCGAAGGGTAAAATGCGTGTGTCGGGAGAGGTCGGCGAACAGGCTAGGATACCAGGACCTGGAAGAAGGAGACCAAGTTCCCTAGGTATCATTAAACTCTTTCGAATCCGTACCAAGTCCTTCTCTGTTAGCATGGAGGGGATGTCATCAACTTCAGAATGTTCCCTCGGCCCGCTCTCCTTATACGAGGCCGACATCCCGTACACCACCTTGGCTTGAAGATCATTAGAGTATTCTCGAACTCCGCTGTGGTTCGTCAAAGGACCCGAAAACCTGCCTAGTGCCTCTGCTCGCCTCTCTTTCTCAACTATCGTCTCAGATGTCACCGACCCTACTACCCCCTTTCCCTTGTCCGTTGTTGGAGACACTACCAACTGCTGATCCCCATCGTAGTCCGAGGTGGAGGTCTCACTCCCCGAAGAAACCCTAGACAAATCGTAAAATATATAAAAGAGAATATATATTTACCTTGATGTGATAACTACGGTCGGAATATATCGCCGGAAAATCAAACGCTTGGTCGTGACCACAAGTTGAGCCACCCAGGAGTGAAAGAAAAATTTTCAAGAGTAAAAGTAGAGAATGAGATAATGGAGTGGGGGGGTGCAAACTTATAGTAAATGAAGGGCGTCGTTTGGGCTTCTGAGACCTTTGGGCCCCTAAGACCAGTAAAAAGCCCAAGAGAACATCGAATACTAAGGACAGAATACGTAAAGGCAGAATTTCAAGCAACACCAAAAGCATGTTGACCGGTCAAATGCCAGAACAGTCAGCTCCATCTCAATATTCACACCTAATCAAGATCAAACGGCCCAGATGTTGCCATGTCCCTCAGAACCAACTTCCGAGCACACATGTCCCCGAACGTGAAATTGGGGAAAACTCCATCTCAACATTCATGCATGATCAAGATCAAACGGCCCAGATGTTGACACGTCCCTCGGAACCAACATCCGAGCAAATGTGTCCCGAACGTGAAATTGGGGAAAACTCCATCTCAACATTCGTGCTTGATCAAAATCAAATGGCCCACATGTTGCCACGTCCCTCGGAACCAACATCCGAGCAAACGTGTCCCCGAACGTGAAATTGGAGAACACTCCGTCTCAACATTCGCGCCTGATCAAGATCAAATGGCCCAGATGTTGCCACGTCCCTTGGAACCAACATCCGAGCAAACGTGTCCCCAAACGTGAAATTGGGGAAAACTGTAATGCCGTGGATCCCTCTACCGGAAATCTGTGACACAAACAGAATCTTTTCCTTCAAATGCATCTCAACACAGTAATAACACGAATATTTAAAAACTTTTTATTGCCAAATAAAATCATTACATCATCAATTACAATCATTATCTTGTTCTTGAACAAGGAATACAAATTACATTGAAGTATTACAAATACTACTCAAACATTTCGCTGCTCTTCAGAACGGTAGTCAACTGATCTTCCACTGAAACTCCACTGAGTGGTTAATCTGCTTCCCTGATATGCGCTCTGTAGCTCGAATCTTCCACTGTGCTACTATGATATCCATGCACCTGCTCTACGGATTGATGGTATGGTATCATAAGGTGCTCTTGACAATCCTCTTGGATGTTCCACTGGTCCTGAGTCTTCCTACATTCGCGATCCGGCTCACAGCACATAATTGAGTGAGGACGTCAGTACATATACTGATGCAAGGCTGGTAAGGAAACATCAATTCTCCAATTTCACAACCAAAATGTTGAAAGAGAAAAGTGTTCAAGTGTGTAACTAATTGTGTATGACATGATCATAAAGTCAAATGCAAGAATTCAATCGAATGCAGATGCACTTGTCCTAATGCATTCTGGACTCTGAGGAAAAATGTATGCATCCCATACTACATACGCCCCATATCCACTGCTTCTCCAGATTCAGGGATTCAACCCTCGATATGCAATTTATTCCTGTACTTGTCCTGTTCCTGACACCTACCACATGACTGATGAGGTTGCAATTGATCGGTCTATTCCTCCAATGCAGTTACTTAGTGGTATCCCCGTTTGCCACTAGTGCCCGGTGCCCGAACCTCACTTAAAAGTCAGTAACGAACTCAAGGTAGCTTACCAGCGCACCTTTGGCACCGAAAGCTCATAGGGTTGCAACCCCATGGCCCGTTCATGTCTACTAACATAGAACTTGACGGAAATATACGGTCCATTTCCCAGCTACGATGGGAGATCCACCCGTTCTTATCATGGGTATTTCAGGAATCAACAGATCGAGATACACAATCCTTAGTACAACAACAACACCACCTATTTACACGCCTTTCAAGCGAGGTCAACAATACAGTTAAATACTGCCTAGGGATGTCACTAACCTAGGTAGTTATAAAGTTACCAATGTTCATTACCTGCTAAGTATTTTCCCAGACTTACTGAGTTCAACAATGTTACTTGACCCGGCCTATCCGCCCAAGATTTCGGCAATGCGATCTTCGCCGCTCGCCACTTCCCTTAACCTGAATCTTGTCGTTGCTCCCATCCCGTGATTAGCCTTCATTAGCTAATGATTCATCGACACACAAGGAGGGACTTATTCACGGTTCTTAAGATGGAAGTAACCATACAAACGTATTGGGTTGATAGCCCCAGGGTACAAATCACCCTAGACACTGCTAATTCATCATACAATCACAACCCCACATGTTGCCATAAAGATTTAGGCTCAAAGAAACACTTCAAGACTAACATTATAACTTATCAATAAGGAAATGTTGTGTTTCTTACTTAACTCAACCCTAACACATATCATGTTTTATGTTGCACTTTCCAAAATTCATATTAATTCATATATTCACCTTAATCTTGTAAAACCAAATTCTTTAGAAAGTTGGGAATTCCCATTACAATTTCCTCATAAGACTTGAATTCAAATTTAGTTCATAACTTAGTGTAAAACTCTTCCAAACTTTACTAAGCAGATTTTAGCTAAACTGAACATGTAGTATTCAAAATTCAATATCAAATAATGTTTAACTCCAAACTGTATGAAACTTGAAATTTCCTGATCTACACAGAACCAGGTTCATCCTGATCAAAAATTCACATTCAGATTCCAAGTATTGAGTGAGTTATGGTACTTTAAAGATGGACAAATTTTCAGTCTGCTAGTAGAAATACTGCATACTAGACTTCTGTTGAGTCGGTTTCTACAAATTGATTGAGATATCAAAACTACTCAAAAAAAATATGAAATTTGATATACTGAAACTAGACATATACAAGATACTACAATTAAAATTTCACTATTAGATTCATCACACATAGTGAGGTATAATCTATCAAAGTTGCCAAAAAAATCAAATTGGAGCAGACTGGCTATTATGAACTAGCAGTGAAAATTTATAGCTTATATATAACAATTGATGTCCAAATATTGTGAAACTTGAAACATAAGTTAACAACATATACAACAAACTCAAGTTTTAATTTCAACAACTAATTCATCTTTAATCTCCAGATATGGCTTCTCAAAGTTAACTGAAATTTCAGCTTTAACCAAAGGCAGTAAATTTGACTGTCTTAACATAGGTTAGTTTCAAGACCAATTCGAGATATTAAACCTTCCTAAAAAAGTCCAAAATTGTGGAATTAAACAATAGACATATACTTGAAGCTACAAAAAAAGTTCACCATCAGATTCCAATTATTGAGGGAGATATGATTTTCCAAATTTCATTCTTTTCTCAGAAACAGAGTAGTTTTCTGCCCAACCAACAGTGAAAAATAAATGGTTAAATAAATTTAAAAAATCAAAAAAATATGAAACTAGAGGGGAAATACTCCTGGCATATACAAGAATCACTAATTAAAATCACAGTTCTTAATTTATCCCCAATCTCAAGTTATGCATCTTCAAAGTTAAGACAAAACAAAGCTTCACAGTTTCTATTTTGAGATTGACTGTTCATCACCTCCGAATTTTTATGAGGTATCAATTCAACTCGAAAAAAATATGAAATAATTCATATATACTCCTAACATCCTCTAGTTCATGCCAAATTAATTTGATCATCAAATTCATTCACATGTTCATCCTGGAAAATCACAAGAAAAGGTTCTTTTACATGAAACTTGGGTTTTTACCTACCTAGTTCAAATCTCCCATAATAACTTGTAAACAAAAACTCATCATATGGTGACTGTGTGGTCGTAGGAGATAGTTTAAATCGAAGAAAACTCAAGAGGAATTCAAGAACCGAATCAAGAAAGAAACTATCAAAACAACACACGCAAACAAAAGTGGAGAAATCCTCACTTTGAAATGAGTTAGAGCTTGAGTTTCCTCCTCTCTTGCTTGGTAGCGTTTCTTCCCCACCTATGGCTAGTACTTCTTGATCAAGACATGGACATGGAATCCTTTCATTTCTTTTTCTTTTTTTTACCCAAAACTCACAAAAGAAGGGTTTAAATAGAGTGAAGCGAGTGAGAGATATGGAGAATGACTGATGGAGAGTGGTGAGAAGTGGAGGGGGATGGCATTATTCATTTACGGAAATGGAGCCTTATGGTGGAGGATGGAGATGAGTGGGTGAGGGGGCGAGGGCAATGGATGGTTGGATGGAAGCCAACTCAAAAAAGAGAAGAAGCTTCAAGTAGTTTCTTCCTTCTTCATGAAAACTCGACCATGGCAAGTTCCAGCCCTTGGATCTCATTAAGATGAAGGGATTTAGGAGAATTTTATGATTTGGTGTGAGTCTTATACCCTACCATAGTATATATATACATACACATTTCTAATATATACTTATACACATACACATACATATGGTATATTCAAGAATAAAATCCAATTCAATACAAGTCAATTAAATATATATATATATATACAAATAGATACATCATATACATTCTAATCGAAATATACATACGTACAAATAAAAAATATCTATTTGTAAGACATAAGAATATATTTTATAAAAAAAATTATTTTCCCCAAAAAATTGTTTCGTTAAAATAATCGAGACAATACACGCAATTTAATTGAGAAGATATACCGAGTACATCTCATCGGGTTCAGAATAACTAATATATCTGAAATTTCTCAATTAAAACTAATTATCATGGAAAAATATAGAATCTCGTGCAATTCTCAACTATGCACGGATTACAATGAAAAATAGTTATATACTATTTTGCGGGGTGTTACAAAAACTCCGTCTCAACATTCGCACCTGATCAAGATCAAATGGCCCAGATGTTGCCACGTCCCTCGGAACCAACATCCGAGCAAACGTGTCCCCGAACGTGAAATTGGGAAAAACTTCGTCTCAATATTCGCGCCTGATCAAGATTAAACGGCTCAGATTGCGCCAAATCGCTCGGAACCAGATTTCGAGCAAACGTGGCTCCGAGCGTGAAAATAGGAAAAAACAGCATCTTAAGATTCGCACTTGATCAAGATCAAACAAATCAGATTGCCCCACGTCCTTTGGAACCAGATTTCGTCATGGCTCCGAGTGTAAAAATGGGGAAAACATTGCCTCAAGATTCGCGCTTGATCAAGATCAAACGGCTTAGATTGCACCACGTCCCTCGTAACCAGATTCCGAGCAAACGTGGCTCCGAATGTGAAAATAGGGGAAAACATTGCCTCAAGATTTGCGTTTGATCAAGATCAAACGGCTCAGATCGTGCCACGTCGCTCAGAACCAGATTCTGAGCAAACATGGCTCCGAGCGTGAAAGTGGGGAAAACGCCCCCTCCCGATATGCACTGACAATCAGACCACCTAGAAAGAGCCATGTCGACAATTGCCAGATTAATCATCTAATCGTTCTGAAAATTGTGCCGATGATGTGATCGACGCTCAAGATTGCGCCACGTCGATAATTAATTGATTAATTCTTTAATTTTAACTATTAAATCAAATTAATTGTTTAAAAATTTCCAGAAAAATAATTAAAAATTCTAAAAAATAATTATAAATTCGGGAAAAATATTTTTGAACTCTTGAAAAAATAATTATTAATTAGAATGATTAATTGATACTTTTTTAAAACAGATTGTTACTTTGCAAAACTGAATAAATGATTCGAAAAATAATTAAAAAATTAGAAAAAATCAATGGAAAATCCAGAAGATCCCACAAACACATCTGAGTACAAGGCAAGCTCAATCAAATTCTATTGAGCCCCGTGTGAGATAATGAAGCTCCTAAAGAACTCTGATAAAATCTTGTACACTATTAAAATAAGAAAACTACTCCCCAAACGCTGTTAAACTCAGTCTTCAGGAGTGGGGAGCTCGTGATATGGCTAAAAATAGGATTAAATCAAGACTGTTCAAAGCGAGCATGAATCTTGAAGCACTCAACAGTAATTTTAACCTACAAACGGGTCCGAAATAGGAACTGGGTCTCTCCACAAAGTCCAGTAACCAGAAAACGGATCTGTCCTAGTGGGTATAGGTGAAAACCCGTTTCAAACTAGTCCAGATATTTAAAGAGTAATTCAAAGTCGTGATTATCTTTAAAAGGTGGTTTAAACCGTCTCTCTCATCATGAAACGAGTTTAAACTCTACATCTTATCCAAAAACACCGGGACATAGAGACAATTGATTATCTCTGAACTGTCTCTTTAGGAGACTATAAATACCCCTCTCCCCCAACCATAACATGGTAATCAATATTTTTCTACAAAAGCACTCTTTCATAATCTTCCTGATTACTGACTTGAGCATCGGAGGGTTTGTCGCGGGGTCCATCCCGGTGTATAAAACTTTTTGCAGGTTAACGGCAGCAGTGTCACGCCCCACTTCCCAAAAATACGGAATTCGAGTACATAACATTGTCCCAGCAAATGACTAACATCACACATAAGTTGTTTATCCGATCAACTCAACAATATAATTAATACAGAACAAATGCGCAGGCAATAATAATAATCTCATGAATAATAATACTCGAAATGAAGCAATATAAAATATCCAAGTACAATAATAATCCAACATCTGGAACAATAATAAAATCCGGGACATAAGCCCAATACAATAATAAATCTCAAACACAATAGTAACAAGTCTCAATACAATAAGTTCATTAAAACTAACATTCAATTATGAAGCAGTTGTTCTTTAGAAAGTTTGTTCTCCAATCTCAACAGGCAATTCTCCTTCATTACCTGTGTACACTTCATCTAAAAAGAGAAGAAAATTTTTCCTTAGATCAAGTCATGGACAGCAAGTAAAGAAAGCAAAGAACAATGGAATAATGGTATAACATTGAATTCAATGGATCAATAGGAGTCAACAACATGGGACGATAATCAATAATCAATATCACGGTAATCGATGCAATGACTATAAACAATGATTCGATATTCGGTAACAATAATCAATGATCAATACCAATAACACTTAGCCAATATTCGATATCAATGGGAACAATGATGAACAATATGCAGTATCGATGTTGTGTCAATTCTTAAGTCTATTATTCATTTTAATCTTAACTAATGCATGTACCACTGCATCCTATACTATAGGTTTGATGCATACAACCAATTTCATTTAGACCTAAGTGGAAGATTCTATAGATCATGTACACGGCACGATAACATTATTTACAGCGTTGGTGCACACTGGTTGGCTCAATAATAATAAAACAATACACGATCAATTGGGATACTGTGTCAGTAAATAAACAATAAACCGATAACAATAACAATAGTCAACACATATTATTTTGGGAAATATGGCCCACACTTTAGTGTAGAGTCACTATATCATCAACTACTCCAGTCAATCCCTTAAACCCCAGCTTATTAATTATTTTATTAATATAACAATACAATATGCAAATATGAGACATTAGACGAACGATGCTAACGATTGGGAAACAATAGGATGATAACATGAAGTAGGACAATTAGAATGATGACAATAACTCAGTAGGATCATGCAATACAACATACACATTTTAATTCATGCAATACTACTATATAGGAATAATTAATCTATTAAAATCTGGAATATAAAATTCTGGACCGCAAGAGTGGTTTGTACAAAAATGCAATTTCCCACTGTTCCAGAAATCGATAACTAAATCCGTTTAAACTTCCACCCAGTTCCAACACATATTTAAAGTTCAAAATCCGACAACAGTAGCTAGGTAAAACAGATCAATCTTTACAGATTTAATATTCAGGCAGAATTTCGACATCACGTTATTTTATTTTTAGAATCAGCAAAAACTCAATATTAAATTCATTAAAAATATTTATGAGACTCTTAAACATGATTACTAACAATCTAGAAATTATCAGAGAAAAATTTTATCATTTGATCTGCCTTTTTACTGTTTAAACGTGAAACGTACAACAATCTGAAAATCTGAAAGTAAAAACATATCAGTAGTAAAATGGGCATAACTTTTGCTACACAACTCGGAATTTAGAAATTCAAGATGTTCTGGAAATTAGAAAGATAAGGCTACAATTCTTATTCAGAAAGTAATTTGTTTTAAGATCATTTACGGGGTCAAAAATAGCAGACAACATACAGTCAGCAAGCAAGATACAGGTTTTAGGGTATTCTTCATGAAATAATTTAAATAGACATGATGGGTATCAATTCTAATAGTCAATAAACTTCTCAATCGGTATGATGGGTATAAAAAAGTGGTAAATAATATTAAGAACACATACATACATCAATTTTCATCAATCAACCATCAATCGATCAAACAACATACAACCTAGCAATTCTCTCTACAATAATTTATTTGTGTGATAATATTATGAACAACCCTATTATCAATTCTATATGCACACATGAAAGATTCAATCTTTGGAGTTAAAAGTGGCACGATGTCAAGTAAATTGGGGTTAGCTTGTGTAAACCCTCAATATACCCAACGAAAGAGATGAACAATGTATAATACGATAAACGAAGGGATCTACTTACAAGAGTTTCAACAAAACTTGAATTTGATACAATTAACTATTCAAGAGGACAGTGACTTGCCTTTTCAACGGTGAAAACAAATACCAAGAATAACGGGATAAGGATCTCGGAGCAACGAACCCACGAACTAATACAAATAGCATATGCAATATACGTGCAAAAGCAAAGAGCCCAAAGCAACAACAGCAAGAAGAGAACTCAGCAACAACAAACAACAGCAACGTCAGCAATGGCCAAAGCAAGGGCTTCGGTGGGTTTGGCGACTGGCTGACGGTGGCGAGGTGAGGTGGGTCAACGGTGGCATCGACGGAGACAAAAGAAGGTGGGGGTCAGGATTTGGCTACTAGCGATCGGAAGGGAGGTCGGGATTGGGGTCTTGGGTGCCTGGCTATCGAGGGAAGGTGAGGCGGTGCTCAGGGGGCATTGACGGGGTGGCGCCGACGAGGGGGTGGCCGGAGTTGGCCGGAGAATAAGGGGACAGTATTGTTTTCAGGAGTTTGGGCGGGAAACGATCGGGAGAGAGAAACGGTAAGGAGAGAGAGAATAAGAGTCTAGGATTTCAATTTGTGCAATTTTTAGGATTTGCAATAGAGTTGTATTTATAGGGTACAACCAGGGTATTGGGTTAAGGGTTTAGTATCCAATAATAGCGGATTTGGGTCAAGAACAATTGAATTTGGGTTTTGGGGTTCAAATAAGAGATAGATTTAAATCAATAGGGTTCGAATAAAAATACCCACAATAAAATAAAAGACAATAGGATCAACAAGAATAGCTCAATCAAGAAGGACGAAGAATTTCATGAACAAGATTTAATTAAAATAATCAAGAAACAAAAAATAAAGTATTTTATTCAATTACAAATAAATTATTACAAAAAGGGGGAAAATGCAAATAGCGGAACAGTAGTTACAAGAAGTGAGAAACAGTCAAACTTTGGCCAAAAGTTAACAGGTTTGCCTTATTTGTTTCCTAAAGAATCCACAAATACATCTGTTTGCACCCATACCAAAATCAGCAGCAATAGAGGCCATGGTGTGTTCATGGTAGGCAGTGGTGACTTAGTCCCATATGGAAGGTGAGTTAGGATTGTGTGTATATATTAAGAAGCCTATGATCAAAAGATACCAACTAGTCATGATACCTTTTGAGAGGCAGCCTGTGGTGGGGAGTTGTTAAAATTTGTTTGGGTGGGGCCCGAGACGTTACATTTCTTCTCCTTAAGCAAAAGCTTCATCTTCTAGCTCCAAAAACCACCAAAAGCCAAACAAAAGAAAAACTGAAACCTGTTGCCTACTTTATATACAGGTTGGGATTTAATTAGGGTTTCCATGTGGGGATTTTGCAATAAACTCCCTATGAATCCCAGGTTTTACAAATTAGTTTATTTAGCAAATCAATTAGATATTTTCCATATATAACCAAATCAAATTTTCTCAATGACTCATCCTGTAATACCCTACACCCGGCCGGCCCCAAATAAAAAAAAATCAAAATTTAAATTAAATTTTTGGGTTCTTTTCATGGCCCAAAAACAATTTCAAAAAAAAAATTCATTTTGCCAAAACAATTTCAAAGTAGTTCTCCTCATTCAAAATAACTTCAAAAGTAACAAATATTGTAATTTGATGAGATGAAATAATTTTTTACATGAAAATTTTAGAATTTGCATTCCACAATATTTGCACGTGTTTTGCATGTGAAAAACGGTAAATTTCAAAAAGTAGTTGAAATAGTCCAATAAATTAAATTAAGATTATTTAATAATTCAAAATAATACATTTAAATTTATGGGGTGTTACACATGTATATCCCTATAACCCTATTATTCAAATTCCTTATTTGTTGGGTATTTTTAACGGGTCCAGGTCCGGGACGGGTCCATTTTGAGCAGACCGGGACCCGAAACTGCAACGGGTCCTAGGACCCGGACCCAAACATATATAGATCCAGTCATCTCCAGTCCAATAACACGTCCGGATCAGGTCCAAATTGGGTCCTGGTATCGGGTCAACGTAACAACTCTGGTACTATTATTAAAATTGATACATTATACTGAAAAATGTATCATACTTATCTAATTTTGTTTAGATTCTAATTGGACGTTCTTCTTTATATATAAATATGTATAAATTTCACCCTGATAAGGTAGAGTAACAAGTTTGTTGGAGGGAACAAAGAGCGACAATATGATAAGGCAGAAAGATTATTAAAAATATGGATGGTGTTTTGGTAATGTGATAATCTCAGTTATTTTTCATGTGGAGGAATCCACAAATCTCACCCTTTTAAAGAAGAATGTATATCATTCCCAACAAAGAATATTGATTCCCATTGAAATTTAAGAATCCTTCCAAAACAATACTCATATCTTACCAAACCAGGTAATGCCGAAGGTAATCCTTGATTCCCTTGTACATTACTGCGTACGAAATGCCCCCTAATAGAGGTGCTCTATACATATGAAAGATTACTTACTAAAAAACATGTGAAGTTTTATAATTAGAAACAACTAATTGGTTGGCAGGGAGGAGCCAGAAAATCTCGGTAGGCAAAAACAATGACATTAAAGATTTTCGATAAGGTGGGAGAAAAATCTTAAATAGCAACAAACTTTCCTCATTATTTTTTAAAAAGAAAAAACTTAACCATTTTCATGTATTAAAGTAGTATTTAGTTTAGTCTCAAATCGGAAATTAAATTAGTTTAAATTTGTTCCTCTCCTATTCTGAATTGTGGAACCGATGACTGAGACATCATTCCTCTACTACTCTTAAGCACTTTGGTTTTTGATTGTAAAGATTCTTTAAAAGTATCTTGTGAGTCCTGTTAATTAGTATAAACATTGTAGAGTTCCCTATGCAGGAAGCCTCAATAAATGTAATTAACATTTGTTTGATTTAGTGCATTCTGATGTTTGGGGCCCTGTTAGTTTTTTGGCATTTAATAACTATCGTTATTTTGTTATGTTTATTGATGATTTCTCTCGTAGGAAGTGGTTGTTTCTTTAAATGATCATTATGAAGTGTTTAAGTTTTTCACGAATTTTTCTTTAAGATAAAAATACAATTTGACACCTCTTATATATTTTTGTTCTGATAATGCTAAATAATATGTGGGTTTTGATTTTCAACGATTTTTTTTCCAACATGGAATAATGCACCAAACTTATTGCGCCTACACTCCTCAACAAGATGAAGTAGCAGAACGTAAAAGTCAACATTTACTTTTAGCAATGCTCGCTTTCTGATGTTTGAAATGAAGATCCCAAAATTTTATTGGAATTTTGCGGTTCTTATGTTGTGATAATCTAGATACCTAAATAAATAGATAAAACTAGACACAAATTATAAAACCTCGCAAGTGCACGAATCGTTTATAGAATCGTAGTAATAGCAAGGGTCGATCCCACAGAGATTGTAGACTTCAACTTACTAATCAATAAAACTAATAATAAAAATGAATAAGAGTTTTTATAATATTCTAAAAGAACTAAAAGATTAAAACTAAGATGAGAGGTGTTGAATCACAAATATCTCTTGAATAGTTGGGTTGTTGACCTCCACCAATAGTTAGTAATGCTAAGTTTCCTTCTGAATTTACTTCTAATTACTCATGTTTGTTCACTTCAAGGGCATGGTATCTACTCCTTAAAGTATTGTTTCCCTAAGCCAAGAATTAGGCATGGTATCTACTAAGTTATACTTAACAAAAGCATAAGCACAGTGGAAACGAACAAACACTTAAAGTTCTAGAACTTGGTATCAGACCTAGATCCTTTAAGTTGATTGAACCAAGAATCCTAAAGATTCCCTTGTAACAAATTACGAGCACGAGATACGGATCGTCTCAATATGCTTATATAACAGATTCAGATTTCTAACTCACAGACTTGATAATATCAGATTCTGTATGGCAGTCGACTGGCTCTCACCTTCAGTCGACTGTACTTATAACTCCTGAACAAGTTTGACTGTTATCAATCTATATCAATTCAATTAGATTCAATCAATAAGTAAAATAGAAGGATTCAAAAGAACATAGCACTACATAACTACGGCTTCGATCTACCCAACTATGAAATTAGTTCCACATAATAATACTTTTATTGCTTAACAAGTTCAAATACATGATCAACATCACAGAATAAGGAGAGAAGAAATAAACTAATAGATTCCGGTAATAGAGTCAACTGGCTGTCACACAGTCGACTGCCTTCGAGTACTGGTTCTCCTCTTCCCTTTCTTCGATGATGATGGAATGAAGTACTGGTTGATGACTTGATCGTTGGGAATTCTGAGATTAAGTTGCGTCTAAGAGATAGATGCCCCCCGTTACAGATGATCTTTTCTGATATTTATAGAGTACCGCTGAGAATTAGGGTTTTCCCTTTTTAAGGGAAAAATCTTCTTGATTTGATGATTTATGTCTTTCTCTTTTCTTCTTTCCTTCCTTATCTGTTCACCACGTGCTTTTGCCAATTTCCAGTCTCCAGATTTGATTCGTTGCATAAGATCTGGATTTAAATAGATTTGAAATTAGATTTGGGTGAATCTTCGAATATCTTATCCGTTTACTCCGCCGCAGACCAGTCGACTTATCTTCGAACTAGTCGACTGAGTCGAGACTCCTGAAGATTTCATAATTGTTCAGACCAGTCGACTGTCATTTGGGAGTAAGTCGACTGTGTCGAGAGTTGTGGAAAATCAGCTTCTCTTGTCCAGTCGCCTGTGTTGGGGAACCAGTCGACTGATCCTCTGCAGTTTGCTGTGTATTATCCTTGAAGTCCTAAATCTGCTTCGTTTTTCTGTTATAAGCTGTTTCCTATGGAAAAGAGAAAATAGGAGTTAAATACCACATATAGCGCTTTTAAATGTCTAATTATAACAAGATTATTGCTCTAGAAAGTGAATAATATTGTGTTCATCAAATACCCCCAAACTTAGATTTTGCTTGTCCTCAAGCAAACTAAAATTATGAATAGGGAGAATAATACTCACAATGGACTCAACCACCAAGATTTCTTATTATGTGGACATCAGCATAGAAAGGTATAAACAATTTCAGACAAAGTAAAATTAAACATACCCACTTTCTCTAGTGCAATTATTCAGTCATAATCCCCAAACTTAATCATATTTGTCATGCGATTAATGTAGTTATAGTATGCAACTACTCAGTCTGTGATTATCCCTTTTCTCTACTACAAACCGAGTAGCAAACTAGAGTTTTTTTTTTCTTTTTTTTTTTTTTTTTTTTTTTTTTTAGTAGTCTCTTCTCTAAAGATGTCACTTGCCTTTTGACGCGAATGCGAAATATTTGTGATGGATCCACTCGGTTACTCAGCAGGTCACAAACTCTAAAGTGCTTTGCATACTCATATTTTAACTTGCCGTTTGACGTAAAGGTAAACTTTGGTGATGAATACCCCTAGTTACTAAGCACTCAAAACATTGGAGTAGATTGACTTTATTTGAATATATATATTTATATTTATTTTTTTATCACTCTATTTACTTAAACTCAATTTAGGACTAGATTTAAAGGGAATAATTACCAGAAAAAGCATCACATTTGTTTATTATGTATAATTGCATGACTCATATAATCTTGTAGGGAATTTATGAAACTCAACAATCCTAAAGTAAATAAGTATCCTTCTTCTTACTTTATAAGAAATTGTTTATCCTAAACAAAAAATTTCAAAAAGATGATAAATATAACTAACCCTAATACCCCCAAACCTAGATGGAACATTGTCCTCAATGTTCGAAAGAAAATGTAAAAATAGGCATATGTCACCATCTAGTAAGGAGATACTGAAAATAAAAAGTACTAAAAGAAAAATAATGAATAACTGAAAGCAAATAAAGGAAAGTGTAAATACTCCCCTGAAAAATTGGGTTGCCTCCCAATAAGCGCTGTGTTTTCTGTCTTCAGCTAGACATGATGAGTCATGCTATGTATTGAATGGTTTGAAGATTCACATCTTCCTCTTGCGGTTCAATGCTCATCTCTATGTATGGCTTCGCTCTATGCCCGTTCACCTTGAATGTTTGATTTTTTTCTTCACTGTGAACTTCCAATGCACCATGTGGAAAGACTTTTGTGACGATATATGGTCCATACCATCGTGACTTAAGCTTGCCTGGAAAGAGTCTTAATCTTGAGTTGTAGATCAATACCTTTTGTCCTTCATAAAACTCCTTCCTTGCTAGCTGTTTGTCATGGTACAACTTGGTTCTTTCCTTGTACAATTTTGCATTTTCATAAGCGTCGTGCCTCAATTCTTCAAGCTCATTTAGTTGCAATCGCCTTTTGTCACCCGCCTGTTTCATATCAAAATTGAACTTTTTGATAGCCCAATAAGCTTTGTGTTCCAATTCTACCGGCAGATGACATGCTTTTCCAAACACCAAGCGGTATGGTGACATGCCAATGGGTGTTTTGTATGCAGTTCTATAGGCCCATAATGCATCGTTTAAGCGCAACGACCAATCCTTCCTCCTTGTGTTGACTGTCTTCTCCAAAATGCTTTTGATTTCTCTGTTGCTAATCTCCACTTGCCCACTAGTTTGAGGATGATATGGGGTGCCCACTCTATGTGTTATACCATATTTCTTCATCAAAGAAGCAAATGGAAAATTATTGAAGTGGCTACCTCCATCACTTATTATTCCGCGCGGTGTACCAAACCTAGTGAAAATGTTTTCCTGCAAAAACTTGACAACAACTTTGTGATCATTAGTTCTTGAGGGGACAGCCTCGACCCATTTAGACACATAATCCACACCAACAAGTATATATAAATAACCAAATGAGTTAGGAAATGGACCCATGAAGTCGATTCCCCAAACATCAAAAAGTTCGATCACTTGGATGTTTTGCAGTGGCATTTGATTTCTAGAAGAGATGTTGCCTGTCCTTTGGCATTTGTCGCAAGTCCTGCAAAAAGAAAAAGCATCTTTGAATACATTAGGCCAATAAAAACCAGATTGCAATACCTTTAGTGCTGTTCTTTTTGGTCCAAAATGTCCTCCACAGGCATATTGGTGGCAGTGTTGTAGAATACTCAATTGTTCTTCGTCTGCCACACATCTTCGTATAATTTGATCAGGGCAAAATTTGAATAAATAGGGGTCATCCCAATAAAAGTGTTTGCACAGAGCCACCAATCTTTTTCTTTCTTGATGTGTCATACCTGGAGGAAAAACATGAGCAGTTAGGAAATTAACAATATCAGCAAACCAGGGAAGCTGGTCAGAGAGACAAGTCGACTGGTGTAAGGACCAGTCGACTGCCCCGAGAGATTGCACATTGATTTCAAATAGTTGTTCATCTGGGAAATTTTCATTCAGCGGGGGCACATTTCTCTCTTCCTCGTGCAGTAATCTGGACATGTGATCTGCCACAACATTGTCGCTTCCTTTCTTGTCTCTAATCTCAAGATCGAATTCTTGAAGCAACAGCACCCATCTGATTAATCTAGGCTTAGCATCCTTTTTAGCAAACAAATATCTCAAGGCAGCATGGTCAGTAAAAATAATAACTTTAGCACCAATTAAATATGATCTAAACTTCTCTACAGCAAAAATAACAGCTAACATTTCTTTTTCAGTAGTGGAATAATTTAGCTGTGCATCGTTTAAAGTTCGAGAAGCATAGTAAATAACATGAGGTGTCTTATTGATTCGTTGACCTAAAACAGCTCCTAAAGCATAATCACTTGCATCACACATGAGCACGAAAGGATGGCTCCAATCTGGTGCCATGACTATAGGTGCAGAAATGAGAAGATTTTTCAATGTATTAAAAGCATTTGTACATTCTTCTGTCCATACAAACTCAACATCCTTAGCCAACAAGTCACAAAGGGGTTTGGAGATTTTTGAAAAATCTTTTATGAATCTTCTATAAAATCCTGCGTGTCCTAGAAAACTCCTAACACCCTTAACTGTAGTGGGAGGGGGTAGTTTTGATATTATATCAATTTTTGCCTTGTCTACCTCTATTCTCCTTTTGGACACCACATGTCCCAACACAATACCTTGTTGTACCATGAAATGGCACTTTTCCCAATTCAGCACTAAATTGCATTCTTCACATCTTTTAAGCACAAGCTGCAAATGATTAAGGCATTCATCAAAACAAGATCCAAAAATACTAAAGTCATCCATAAATACCTCGATGAACCTTTCCACCATGTCTGAAAATATGCTCATCATGCATCGTTGAAATGTTGCTGGTGCATTGCACAATCCAAACGGCATCCTTCTGTAAGCAAAAGTACCAAAAGGGCATGTAAAAGTGGTTTTTTCTTGATCTTCTGGAGCAATAGCAATTTGATTATAGCCACTATAACCATCTAAGAAACAATAATGACTATATCCTGCTAATCTTTCTAACATTTGATCAATAAAAGGGAGAGGGAAGTGATCTTTCCTGGTTTCATTGTTCAGTTTCCTATAATCAATGCATACCCTCCATCCTGTGGTCAATCTAGTAGGAATAAGCTCATTTTCTTCATTTGTCACCACTGTGACTCCACTTTTCTTAGGCACTACATGTATAGGACTTACCCATTTGCTATCTGAGATAGGGTAGATGATGCCAACATCTAGTAGCTTCAGAATCTCTGCTCTTACCACTTCCTTCATGTTTGGGTTGAGCCTTCTCTGTGCCTCTCTGCTAGGTTTTGCATCGTTCTCAAGGAGTATTCTATGCATGCACTTGGATGGACTTATTCCCTTGATGTCTGCAATGGTCCATCCTATTGCACCCTTGTGTTCTCGTAGTACCTTCAGTAACTTATATTCTTCCTGTGCACTCAAGTTCGCAGCAATTATTACTGGTAGCGTCTGGTTCTCGCCTAAAAATGCATGCTTCAAATGGTCGGGCAGCTGCTTAAGTTCTATGTCTGGAAGTTTCTGTACAGTCGACTGGTCCATGTCAGCAGTCGACTTGTTCTGGGTGTCTTGATTCGGTCGACTGATTAGAATACCAGTCGACTTACTCCTGTCATCAGTCGCTTGATCTGTAGAAGAACAATTTTTATCAGACACCAATTTTTCAAATAAAGGTGCAGATTTACATGAATATGACTGTAGAGTTTCAAGGTGATGTACTGTCTCTGCAATCCTCCAGTCATCGTATTCCTGTTCAACATGAGATAAAGTTAGAGATTGAGTGATTGTGGCTTGAAGTGGTTCAACGCTATGTACCTGAAATGTTTGATCAACAATCTCCTGCACCACATCAATATTATAGCATTCATGATCATCTTGTGGTAATTTTAGTGTATCAAACATCTTAAATTCCACTTTTTCTCCGTTTATCTTCATACTTATAATGCCCTTTTTAACACAAATTTTTATATCAGCTGTACTCATAAAGGGCCTACCTAATATGATCGGTAAAGATGATGACATTGAAGATTCCTCCATATCTAACACAACAAAATCAGCAGGCAAAATAAAATCATTTACCTGAACTAGGACATCTTCTAATATACCTCTAGGTCTTTTTATACTGCGATCAGCCAATTGCAAAGTGATAGATGTTGGCTTGAGTTCCCCCAATCCAAGCTTTTCGTAAACAGAATAAGGAAGAAGGTTGATGCTTGCCCCCAAGTCTAGCAGTGCTTTTTCAAAGAAGTGCTCACCAACTTTGCAAGGAATGGTGAAACTACCTGGATCTTTCAGTTTAGGTGGTAGTTTTCTTAATAATACAACGCACACTTCTTCTGTCAAAGCCACATCCTCCTTAACCTGAAATGTTCTTTTGTGAGTACAACAGTCTTTCAAAAATTTAGCATAAGAAGGAATTTGTTTAATAGCATCAAGTAGGGGAATATTAATTTCTACCTTTTTGAGATTTTCAAAGACGTCAAATAAATGTTGTTCTTTCTTTTTATTGACTAACCTTTGAGGGAATGGTGGTGGAACTGTCCCTACTTTTTCACTTACCTTACTTGAACCCAAAGCTTTTGATGGTTGTGTATCTGGTTTGTCTGTATGTGTTCCAATCATGTTGTCAATTATCTTACCATTTCTTAGGGTTGTGACTGCTTGGAGCTGTTCTTGACCTCCAGGGTTTGGTATGGTTTGTGAAGGGAGTTCTCCTGCCTTTCGTTCGCTCAACTCTTTTGCAATCTGACCAATTTGTGTTTCTAACTTCTGAATTGCTTGTCCTTGTTGGTTGCTTGTTTGATGTTGTTGTTGGAGCAATTGAAGAACGGTGGACTCAAAATCCAACTTCTTCTGTTCTGGGGCTGGTCGATCAAACCCACTTCCCATCTGAGGGTTTCGTGCATGTCCTTGTGTGAATTGATTCCCTTGATTATTTTGATTATTGCTCAATGAGAAGTTTGGATGATTCCTCCATCCTGGGTTATATGTGTTCGAGTATGGATTGTTCTTTGGTGGAAACACTCCTCGACCCACATAATTCGCATGCTCCTGATCTGTGAAAGTAGACATGGGACATGTATCAGTTGTGTGATCTAAATGAGAACAAATTGCACACATTTCATTTGTTTGATTTTTAACTCCACCCATCGTCGACATTGCATTAACAAGCATATCAATTTTCTTATTCATGTTTGCCATTTCTAATTGAATGTTATTACTTTTAGAGATTTCGTAAACTCCCTGTTTTTTCGTAGGTCCCCTTCTTGTTGAGAATTGTTGGGAGTTCTCGTTGAGTTCTTCAAAAAGTTCAATGGCTTCTTCTCTACTTTTCCTCATCAAAATTCCATTGCAAGCTGCATCAACAATTGCTTTGTTAGTGTCATTTAAACCTTATAAAAAGCTTGTACCTGATCATCCTTAGGCAGATTGTGAGTAGGACACTTGAGAAGCTTGCTCTTGAAATCCTTCCATGCCTCAAAGAATAAATCTCCATCCTTTTGTTGGAAGAGTTGAATCTCCCTTTTTAGCTGTTTGGTTTTCTGGGCTGGAAAGAACTCTTTCAAAAATTTCGTTGCCAATTGCTCCCATGAATTAATTGATCCTGGTTCCAAAGAATTATACCACAACTTAGCATTAAGTTTTAAAGAAAAAGGAAACAAGATTAACCTGATTTGTTCAGCGGTAAGCCCTTGGACGCTTTGTGTCCTGCAAAGATCGAAAAAGTCTTGCAAGTGAAGATGAGGCTCTTCATCTGGTTTGCCACTAAAGTGGGGAACCATACTAAGTAAATGAGGAGATAGGTGCATGTTCCCTGTAGCATTAGGTTGAAAAGCAATGCAGGAAGGTTGCTCAATATTCTTAGGAGTGAATTTGTCCTGCATTGGCACTCGATTTTGTATTTCTTCAGCCATTCTTTCCTGTGAAATTTGTCTCTGTGCAGTCGACTGGGTCCGTACAGCAGTCGACTGGCTGGCTGTGAGAAGCTTACCTAGCCTGTGCAAAGTTCGTTCTGTTTCTGCGTCAATAGGTAGTAGCTCTGGACGAAGTGATCGTCTACCGTGCATTCACCGAAGTCCTGTAACCTAAAAGAAAAATTATTAATAAAAGAAAAGAAAAACTAATAAAAATTCTACTGACTTGTAAGTTAAAATACTAAACAATCCCCGGCAACGGCGCCAAAAACTTGTTGTGATAATCTAGATACCTAAATAAATAGATAAAACTAGACACAAATTATAAAACCTCGCAAGTGCACGAATCGTTTATAGAATCGTAGTAATAGCAAGGGTCGATCCCACAGAGATTGTAGACTTCAACTTACTAATCAATAAAACTAATAATAAAAATGAATAAGAGTTTTTATAATATTCTAAAAGAACTAAAAGATTAAAACTAAGATGAGAGGTGTTGAATCACAAATATCTCTTGAATAGTTGGGTTGTTGACCTCCACCAATAGTTAGTAATGCTAAGTTTCCTTCTGAATTTACTTCTAATTACTCATGTTTGTTCACTTCAAGGGCATGGTATCTACTCCTTAAAGTATTGTTTCCCTAAGCCAAGAATTAGGCATGGTATCTACTAAGTTATACTTAACAAAAGCATAAGCACAGTGGAAACGAACAAACACTTAAAGTTCTAGAACTTGGTATCAGACCTAGATCCTTTAAGTTGATTGAACCAAGAATCCTAAAGATTCCCTTGTAACAAATTACGAGCACGAGATACGGATCGTCTCAATATGCTTATATAACAGATTCAGATTTCTAACTCACAGACTTGATAATATCAGATTCTGTATGGCAGTCGACTGGCTCTCACCTTCAGTCGACTGTACTTATAACTCCTGAACAAGTTTGACTGTTATCAATCTATATCAATTCAATTAGATTCAATCAATAAGTAAAATAGAAGGATTCAAAAGAACATAGCACTACATAACTACGGCTTCGATCTACCCAACTATGAAATTAGTTCCACATAATAATACTTTTATTGCTTAACAAGTTCAAATACATGATCAACATCACAGAATAAGGAGAGAAGAAATAAACTAATAGATTCCGGCAATAGAGTCAACTGGCTGTCACACAGTCGACTGCCTTCGAGTACTGGTTCTCCTCTTCCCTTTCTTCGATGATGATGGAATGAAGTACTGGTTGATGACTTGATCGTTGGGAATTCTGAGATTAAGTTGCGTCCAAGAGATAGATGCCCCCCGTTACAGATGATCTTTTCTGATATTTATAGAGTACCGCTGAGAATTAGGGTTTCCCCTTTTTAAGGGAAAAATCTTCTTGATTTGATGATTTATGTCTTTCTCTTTTCTTCTTTCCTTCCTTATCTGTTCACCACGTGCTTTTGCCAATTTCCAGTCTCTAGATTTGATTCGTTGCATAAGATCTGGATTTAAATAGATTTGAAATTAGATTTGGGTGAATCTTCTAATATCTTATCCGTTTACTCCGCCGCAGACCAGTCGACTTATCTTCGAACCAGTCGACTGAGTCGAGACTCCTGAAGATTTCATAATTGTTCAGACCAGTTGACTGTCATTTGGGAGTAAGTCGACTGTGTCGAGAGTTGTGGAAAATCAGCTTCTCTTGTCCAGTCGCCTGTGTTGGGGAACCAGTCGACTGATCCTCTGCAGTTTGCTGTGTATTATCCTTGAAGTCCTAAATCTGCTTCGTTTTTCTGTTATAAGCTGTTTCCTATGGAAAAGAGAAAATAGGAGTTAAATACCACATATAGCGCTTTTAAATGTCTAATTATAACAAGATTATTGCTCTAGAAAGTGAATAATATTGTGTTCATCATCTTACTTTCTGTTTTCTTATCAACTGTATGCCTACTCATATTCTTCAAAATCAATCTCCAATCAAACTTTTATTTCCATCTAAAGACTCATTCTCACTACTACCTCATGTTTTGGTTGCACAAAATTTGTTCAAAATTTCAACACATGCACTAATAAACTTGACCCGCGTGCTACTAAATTTGTATTTTTTTGGATATTCACGTTTTTTGAAAGTTTATCTTTGCTATTGTCCTTCACAAAAACAAATGTTTAATTTAGCAGATGTTTCATTTTTTTAACACAATTTTTTTGAACAAACGCCTTTTAAAACTCCCAATTTACCAAGGGCTGTTGTAGAGAGTTATGATTTCCCACCACCACCACCACCACCACCACCAACAACAACAACACCACCACCATCACCACCACCACCACCACTTCGGTTTAATGTCAGGAAATAGAAGAATGATTCAAACTCGACCATCCAAGAGGTACCCGTTGTTGTTCACCCAGTGTCCACCACTTCTGTTGGTAATATCCCTATCACGGATGAGTTATCTATCGCTCAATGTAAGGCTAAACGTTCTTATATTGACTATCATAATTAAAAGTTTGTTTCTTTTTATAAACTAAACAGTTCTTTTCGAACTTTTTCCTCTTATTTGGATTCCATCTCCTAAAATTGTTCAAGAAGCACTCAAACACTCTGGTTGGACCGTACCTGTGAAAGAAAAAATGCAGGTTCTTCAGTAGAATAGTACTTGGCAGTTGATTTTCCTCTCTGTAGGTGGCAAGACAGTTGGTTGTAAGTAGGTATTCACTGTCAAACATATTCCCGATGGCTTAATTGAATGACTCAAAGATCGTCTTGTCGCTAAACGATATACCCAGAAATTTGGGGTCGGCTATGGAAACTTTTTCTCTTGTTGCGAAACTCACAAATGTTTGAGTTCTTATCTCTCTTGCATCGATTTGTTCTTGGCCCCTTCATCAGCTTGATGTCAAGAATGCATTCCTGAATTAGGCCTTGAAGAGGTGGTGCATTTGCCGTAACCTCCTGGTTTTTACGACATGGGAAGAATCTTGTATGTTTGCTCAAAAATTCTATTTATGGCATCAGACAGTCTCCTCGGGCTTGGATTGAAAAGTACGACAAAGCTGTGTGCTATTATGGGTTCTCTTGAAGTAAAATAGATCATTCTCTCTTCACAAAGAATGTAAGCAAATGAATTATTATCCTATTAGTTTATGTTGATGACATCATTATCACAGGCAGTGACTTGTAATGTATTGCAGATATCAAGTAGCAGCTAACACAAACCTTTCAAACAAATGAGCTTGGTCCTCTTAGATACATTCTTTGCATTGAGGTTGCATGCACGAAGGATGACATCTTTCTTTCACAAAGAAAGTATGTTCTTAATTTTTACCGAGACAAGAATGTTGGGATGCCGCCCCAGTGACACACCTATGGATCTCAATATTATGCTCCCCTCAATCTCCAATGGTGCTTTATTTCCTGATCCAGGATGATATCACCGGCTGGTTGGCAAACTCATATATCTCTCAGTAACTAGGCCAAATATTGTCCATATAGTTGTCGAGTTAGCCAGTTTATGCATGCATTGACCGCTACTCATTGGAAAGCATTAGTTCACATTCTTCGCTACCTTAAGAAGGCTCTAGGACAGAGAGTTCTCTTCAAGTATGGAGAATCACTTTCTTTATAAGATTATTCTGATTCTAACCGTGCAAAGTCAGCTGATGATAGGCGATCTACTAATTGGTACTTTGTATTCTTTGGAGGTACTATGGTATCTTGGAAAAGTAAGAAGCAGCCTGTTGTAGCTAAACCAAGTGTAGAATCTAAATACCGAGCTATTGAGCATTAGATTTCTGAAGTTTTATGGCTAAAATTTCTTCTTCGAGACTTGGCAATCCCAGTATCATCTCTAGTTCCACTGTATCGTACCAAGCCACTATGCATATTTCTAAAAATTCAGTATTTCATAAGCGCACAAAATATATCGAGGTCGATTGTCACTTCCTTCGTGATGAGTGGGAGAGATCTCATTCCCATATGTCTGGTCCGGTGAACAACTTGTAAATATTCAAATTAAAGCATTACCTTCTACGTTTTTTTAAACATTCTGGAGCGAACTTGGCTTCGAGAATATCTATGCAGTAGTATTTAATTTAGTTTCATATTGGAAATTGTATTAGTTTAATCTTTGTTCATCTCCTATATAAATGATGTATTGTACTCAATTATAATTATCTCAATAAGGTGTTTTTTCTTTCCCAATACTGTACTTCAACAACATAGTGGGGTAAATAGTCTTTTTTTATAAAACAAGGTCATAGTTATACACCCGCTGCGAGCACACACACACATTCCATTATTAAGGGATTGCTCCAACCGGGAGTTTGAACCATAATTTTTTGCTCACTAAAAAAGAGGCTTACTAATTACCACTAGCTTAGTAGGTAATTAATATTCTTGTTTTAAAGATGAGGATATTCTTCTTGATCATTCACATAACATCCTAGGCATATAGTAATGCAAATGGAAAAAGTAAGGAAAAGAAGCGCATTTACCTTTGTAAATAACATGTATTATTGACTCAAGGTGGGCAAATATATAAGCCTACGTTATATTTTAACAACTCCTCTATATACAATTACTAGTATTTTTTCTAAAACTTCCCCATCTTGAGTTGCAGGTAAAATCCGCCCTGCAACTAACATTTAAGCAACAAAACTCTTAGTGCATGCATATTTATTGAAGTTTGCCTTAAATTGGAGTTGACCATACGACGCATGACACAAGATAGATTAATGTTGGTTCTCGTATAAACTTCTGGCTCTTGAATAAACAAGCATTTTCTCAAATACAAGAGAATATAAATAGAAGATTTTTTTTTTATTTAAACTCAAATAAAAAAGTATGAAAAAGTATAAGATAACTCCTAGAGCCTTTAATAAGTAGGCGGATTAAACTTGCGAAGAAATAAACAAACTAACTAAAATTAAAAGAAAATAAATAACTGAAAATTTTGCTAAGAGCATACACAGTTGTTTGTGAAAGAAAATGACAAAATAGAATTTGGCAATTTATCTTGTTTGTTGCAGTTGTTAAATGCAAAATATAGCAATTTCATAGACGAAATTGGACGGTTTCGTTCGTCCAAATTCCTTATACTTTTTTAATATATTTCAATATTTTAATTTTATTTTAATCTGGAGGGATTTTATTAATGTATTGTTTTTTGGCGGACAATGTTTCGTCCCACCCATTTCCACCGAAAGCACACTTATTCCAAGAAACATCATGTTTTGTCTGGGAGTTTTTAAAATTAAAAACGAAAAATTTTCTGTCCGGAGATAATTAAAATAAATTTATCCAAATTTCCTCGGACGAAACATAATTGTTTCGTCCGAGGAATTGAAAACTTTATCAAATAATAGGGACGATGTTTCGTCCCCTATAATATGGGAATTTCCAAATACATTCTCAAATATAGCATGGAACTATTCACAGAAGTGAAAAATTTGACAAAATAGCTAATGATTACAACAACATAATCTCCAAAAATGGCAAAAAAGGTAAAATAGCCAACGATTGTGGATGCTCTAAACTAGGAAAGAATACATTATTTGAGTATAAGAGAAATCCTAAGAAATCTGCCCAAAATTCTCAATTATTCTTAGATTTCCTACATTGATTGACTCCTCTGAAGGAGCGGTGAACTGCAACTGGTCAATTCCAATTTAGTGAGTTTCAACTGCACAATATCAACTCTTTTGATTAGTTGGCTGCAATTTGCTACAGCTGACTGTTGTTGGATTGCTATTAAGCTGTTACCTTTTGATGTTGCTGCTATTCTTTAATGTGGATGCGCTACACATAATTCCCTCCCACTTAAAAAATAACTCGACCTTGAGTTATGGTTGAAGAAGAGAGCTCCTTCTCAAACGGTCTCTTCTTCTTCTACTTCCACCTATGATACAATCCATCATCGACTGCTTCTTTTATCGCTTCTTTGCATGAAAACATCAACAACTCAATTTGAAATTCAAAATCTTTTGACTTCTGATGTTTTACTGCAGTTATCGTATGCTTCTTTTTAGATGTTGGCATTCCCGCATAACTTAGCTCAAAATGGATATGATGGTTGCTTCATAGGTCGATTTTGGAACACTCATGACATTAGTAAAATGAATCAAACATGTCTTCAAATCTCAGAACATGAAACATATAACAAACCATGAACTTGTCAACTGCATGACCATCGTCCTTCTTTATGATCAACAATGCGAGGAATGCACATGAGCTAGTATCCATGTGAACTCGCTCTTTCAATAGCAGCTTATTGTCTTCATTGTGAAGAATCCCTGCCTTCTTCTAAAAGTACGAAACTTGTACAACCCTATTTGGAGTGGCCTGTCGTAAGCTCAACCAGAGTTCATCGGAGTGGCGTTGTGGTTGAAAACATCGACAGTGGAGTGCTGGCATCGTTGTGAGTCTAAATAGGGTTGGATCTTCGATAGTCGGAGCTGGGCTTGGCTCGACGGCAGATGTAGAGAGTGTCGCGACGTCGAGGAAGCATGTCGGGGTGAGGTCGATGGAGGTGCACGACGAGAGCACTGGGTGTGGGGAGAGGGGTAGGAGAGAGACGACAGCCATGGTCGTAGGCGAGTTCGTTTGTGATCGAGGCTGCTGCAGTGTTTTCGAAGGGAGGGTTGGTTGACGGTAGCGTCAAGAAGGGGGAGGACATGGAGATGGACGATGGTGATTAGGCTTGGTTGGCCGTGTGGTAAGGATTGGTCGGAGAAGAGGTTGGAGGAAGGGGGAGTGAGATTGATTGATTGATTGATTGTGGATTTTGAATTTCAAAATAGGGTTTGAAATTCGAATTTGAATATTGAGTTAGAGGAGTGAAGTACAAATTTGAATTTCAAACTAGGGTTATTGAAATTCAAATTTGAATTAGAAGTGTGGAGGGGGAGATTAATTGAGATTTGAATTTCAATATAGATTTTTGAAATTCATATTTTAGTTGGGAAGTGTGAGGTGAATATGCTTGTGTAATTTGAATTTCAAACTAGTTTTGGTTGTAATTCAAAGTACATTTGGTGGAGTTATCGGCGAGTGCAAACGTTCTCATTAACGGTTGAGAAACATGACTACTGTTGAGAGCTGGATTTGATGCTATCGGAAGAAGGCATCGCGGTGGGGTTGGTTTGGCGGATACACGACGACATTGTTGTGGGGAGAGGCGTAAGTATGTCAGCAAGAGATGGTGGATGTGGTTGTTGCCTGATGAACGTTTGGGGGATGGTCAAGGAGTACTCAGGGTGGAGAGCTAGGTCGATGAAGTTTGAATTCCAAATTTGATTTGGAATTTAAAGTACATCTAGGAGGTTTTGGTGGGACAACAGTGTGCTAATTCCAAGTTAACGTATTTAGTTAGGGGAGGGACTAGTTAGAGATGTAGACTGCGCTTTGTAATTGTTCTTCACTGTTCCGTTTGGAATAGATAGATGTTATTATTTGTACTACTTGTTTCGTTAATTCTTGATTAATGAAGCAGTGACGAGGTCGCCTTTTTATCAAAAAAATATATATATTCTCCTCCGCAATACTCCCAGTAGTCAACTGTGAAACCTGAACTATGTTAAGGGTACACTGCAAATCTCTTTTTGACAAAAGTTGATTCAACACATCTTCTAACAAGGGCTCAATACTCTCTAACAAAGGCTCATTATATAGTGGTTTGTTCAACGTCTTCCCTTCCCTTTCATTCAAGCACACAAACTTTGCCGACTTCCTTCAACTTGTTGAATGAATTCGGCCTTGGATTATGCTATAGTAAATAATGAATTTCCTGATGATCGAGAGGGTTTAGGTTAATCACTAAGGGGAGGTTTTAGATACAAAGCTACCTTATGATTGTCCATCCTAAATAAATAAGCATTCTCCTTACCGAAATACTTCACCCCTACATCAAACTGCCAAGATCTTCCAAACATAACATGACCTGCATATATCTCTACTAAATTGCATAAAATTCCAGATTTATAAAACTTGCACCAAAAAAAAAAAAGACGTTAGGGACTTGACAGAGTTCAGTTGCAGGTCCTTTCTTGATCCAGCCGATGCAGTATACAGAAGGATTTGGTATTGTTTCCAACTTAATTAAATGTTATACTATAGCATGGGACACAACATTTTCACTGCAACCCTTATCAATAATAATATTGCATATCCCCCTGCTAATTGTGGAATGCGTATGAAAGATGTGGTGCTGCTAAGATTCTCCTTTCTTTGGAGCAAACAATATACACTGTACTATACAATTTATCCCTTCATCACCATCTGATACTAGATCTACTACCCCCAGTTCATCATTGTCATCATCATAAACTGAATGATCTCCTCTGTCATCCACATCAGCATACCTGTTGGGACACTTGTTGGAATAATGACCCGACTCTCCAGCTATTATACCAAACTGATAAAGTACGAGCGTAGGGGTTGAATTTTTGGGTTCTTGTCAAGGTTGGGAAATTGATGTCTGTTTGATATGAATTTTTTGTCGTGCAAACCCACTTTTTGAAAATATTTGGGGGTCAGACCGACTTTCGAAAACAATTAGCGATCTGAACTCAGTTTTGGACATGTCAGCATAAGCCGTTATTGAAAATAACAGCAAAGGTTATTTATATGCCGTTATTTCCAATAATGGCATCATTTTACATTTTTTTGTATGCCGTTATTTAGAGTAACGAAATCAGTATATTTCTCATACGAGTATAAATCTTCTGACTTGGAAACAATTTTAAGTGTTGAAAAAACTTATAAATAATGTCGTTATCCCCAAGAATGGCATTCGAATTACTGATGCCGTTATTGAAAATAACGGCATCAGTTATAATAAAATGAATTGTTGCATTTGTTTGGAATAGCGGCAACAGTTCATATTATTATAACTGATGCCGTTATATCCAATAACGGCTTCAGTAATTCGAATGCCGTTTTTCGGGATAACGACATTATTTATAAGTTGTTTCAACACTTAGATTTTTTTTCAAGTCAGAAGATTCACACTCGTATGAGAAATATACTGATGTCGTTACTCCAAATAATGGCATGCAAAAAATATAAAATGATGCCGTTATTGAAAATAACAACATATAAATAACCTATGCCGTTATTTTCAATAACGGCTGATGCTGACATGTCCAAAACTGGATCAGATCGCTAATTATTTACGAAAGTGGGTCAGATCCTCAAATATTTTCAAAACGTGGGTCAGTACAGCAAATCATTCATTTGCTATTGGGTTTGAATGCATCGCCTTCAGTGGCATTCTGGATGGATGTATCGCTTGGCTTTAGTTGAAGTCGACACGTGTTGTTCTTCCTTACCCTAATCTTCAGAGTTGCTTTGAAAGGACCTAGACTTTCGGTTCAATGCCCTCTTGAGCTGCAAAGTTGTCTTTTGTGCTGGGTCGAAAGTCGAAACAGTCTGTTATGCCATGCGATCTTGAATCACATACTTAAACCCATCAGTTTAACAGTCCACTAGTTGCTCTTTTGTCTCTTGAAGATGACAACGAGATAGTAATCTAGGAAAACCATTGGCGTACTCGGTTGACATAACGGTCACTTTGAGTGCAATTTTGAAACTGCTAATACATAATCTGCCTGTGATCCTGAGGAAGTAATCTCCTTTACAAAATATTCTTCACATGCCGCCAAAAATGAACTAGTTTGTTCTCTGCGTAACCGCCTTGAAAACTGCATATTTGACCACCAAAGCTAATTAATGCACCTCCTTTCAACTGATAAGGAACTAACTTGACATTCTTCTCCTCTCTCACTTTCATCAAATTCATGAACTGCTTCGGATCCGTTTGTTTTGTTATTTTGAAAAGAGTTTTCTGAAAACTGTATTCTGAATAGAGTTATTCTGAAAATGAGTTTAAAAGCTGTTTGGTTATATTTTTTTCTGAAAACTGTATTCTGAAAGCTGTTTATCTGAAAAAGAGAGTTTAGAAGCTGTTCTGTTATATTTCTAGCTGAAAACTGTTATCTGAAAGCTGTTTTTCTGAAAAAACGAGTTTAAAAGCTGTTCTGTTATATTTCTTGCTGAAAACTGTTATCTGAAAGCTGTTTTTCAGTAAAAACGAGTTTAAAAGCTGTTCGGTTATATTTCTTGCTGAAAACTGTTTTCTGAAAGCTGTTTTTCTGAAAAAAACGAGTTCAAAAGCTGTTCGGTTATATTCCTAGCTGAAAACTGTTATCTGAAAGCTGTTTTTCTGAAAAAACGAGTTTAAAAGCTGTTCGGTTATATTTCTAGCTGATCCCCGTTATCTGAAAGCTGTTTTTCTGAAAAAACGAGTTCAAAAGCTGTTCGGTTATATTTATAGCTGAAAATTGTTATCTGAAAGCTGTTTTTCTGAAAAAACGAGTTTAAAAGCTGTTGTGTTATATTTCTTGCTGAAAACTGTTATCTGAAAGCTGTTTTTCTGAAAAAGCGAGTTTAAAAGCTGTTTGGTTATATTTCTTGCTGAAAACTGTTATCTGAAAGCTGTTTTTCTGAAAAAACGAGTTCAAAAGCTGTTCGGTTATATTTCTAGCTAAAAACTGTTATCTGAAAGCTGTTTTTCTGAAAAAACGAGTTTAAAAGCTGTTCGGTTATATTTCTAGCTGATCCCCGTTATCTGAAAGCTGTTTTTCTGAAAAAAACAGCTGAAAAGCTGTTCTGTTATGTTTCTTGCTGAAAACTTTTATCTGAAAGCTGTTTTGCTGAAAAAAACAGCTACGAAGCTGTTCTGTTATATTTCTAGCTGAAAACTGTTATCTGAAAGCTGTTTTTATGAAAAGAACAGCTTAAAAGCTGTTCTGTTATGTTTCTTGCTGAAAACTTTTATCTGAAAGCTGTTTTGCTGAAAAAGACAGCTTAAAAGCTGTTCTGTTATATTTCTAGCTGAAAACTGTTATCTGGAAGCTGTTTTTCTAGAAAAAAACAGCTTAAAAGCTATTCTGTTATATTTCTAGCTGAAAACTGTTATCTGAAAGCTGTTTTTCTGAAAAAAAATAGCTTAAAAGCTGTTCTGTTATGTTTCTTGCTGAAAACTTTTATCTGAAAGCAGTTTTGCTGAACAAGACAGCTTAAAAGTTGTTCTGTTATATTTCTAGCTGAAAACTGTAATCTGAAAGCTGTTTTTCTGAAAAAGACAGCTTAAAAGCTGTTCTGTTATATTTCTAGCTGAAAACTGTATTCTGAAATCTGTTTTGCTGAAAAAGAGAGTTCAAAAGCTGTCCTGTTATATTTGTGACATTATTTTAAATCAATTTGCATTCATCATTTACTGACATTTTTTTAATTGTTGCAGTTAGATTGCAATGTTGTACAAGTATTGGAACAAGAAACTTGAGCATGCATGTGAATGGAGCAAAAATCAGACGCCATCATCTCCAAGATTGGTTCGTCACGTTAGAGTACAAAATTAAAAGAAAATCTTGTATGGATGTTTTTGTGAAGCAACTAATCTCAGTTCATGTATTAGTTATGCAATTTGGATAAATGTGTTGATGTTATCACTGCCTCTTTTGGTAATTGCAGTACTTCAGTATTAACTGAAGAGTATTTTTTGGTTTGTTTTATTGAGATTGCATGTGAAAACAAATAGAATCTATTTTTTCTTTTTTTGGATATGAGCAGTATTTGGATTTCTTGGATCGCGTGCAGTGTCTGGATGACTCTAACTAGTTCCAGATCTCCTCTCACACAACAGAAAAAAACACGGGATCAGATCTTCTACACCCAAAACAGTGATCAACACCCCCTTCTCCAAAACACCAAACACAAGATCAAGATCTCACTTCCACAAAATACCAAACAGGATCTCCCCCTTCACACAAACACCAAACACCAATACACCAACAACACCTAAACAGCAACTCTCCAACACAAACTCCAAAACAGCAATAACACCAACTCCACCTCTCCACACAACCCAACCTCTACAAACAGCAACAAAACTCCTTTCGAATCCCACACAAACACAAGACAGGGATACAAATCAACCCCAATCACCCAATTCCAACCAAAACACACCTGATCTCCTTCCTAATTAACGACATAGAGAGAGGGAGAGAAGGAGAGCGCGGAAGAAATGTAGGGAGACAACGGCGGCTTCGGGGAGTGACGGCGGGAGGGGAAACGGCGAGCGACTAGCGGTGGGCGGCGAGGGTGGTGAGCAGCGGGTCGAGCTTCGACGCTGGAGGCGGCGCAACCAGGGGGTCGCGACACCGAGGGAAACAAGGAGGCGATGGCATAGGGTGGTCGCTGGCAGCGGATGAGGCGAAGAGGGGCAAGGTGGTTGGTTCGGGGTCTTCGACAGAGCTTCGACGGGGAGATGGTGCGAGCGGCGCGGTTGGGTCTGCGTTCAAGGAGGCGAGCGGGAGGAAGATGAGGGGTCGGAGGTCGACTGGCGGCGACGAAGGGTTGCGCGAAGATGGCGGAGGGCAGTGACGGCGCTCGTCGGAGCAAGGGCGAGGTCGAGGTGGAGTGGGTTGTGAAGTCGGGAGGAAGATGAAGATGGGGGAATCTCTGTTTGGGTTCTGTTTTGGTTTTGGGAAATAGAGGGGGAGAGAGAGGATAGTGGGGAGAGAGGAGAGTGGGGAAAACGAGGGGTATCCGTATTCTCAATTGTGTTTTGAAAAAACACTCAAAACAAACGCCAACTGTGGATACAGTATCTAGAAAAAAGTAAAAAAATATTAAAACAAACGCACCCTTCGCAACTGTAACACCCCGAATTTCAAATAAGACTGAATTCGAAGTTCCACAGGATCTTTTCACTTCATTTCGTACAATTTTATAAGGAATTCAAAAACTTTTATACAATAATGATTGCATTAGAGTTTTTTACATCAACACGTAGCGGAATAAATAAAATACAATAATAATGAATGTACAATTGAAACAACTTTAACATTTAAGTAATCATCAGCAATAATTTCATCTTTATATCATCGTGTAAAATCCAAGTCCTGCATATAAAACTGTGGGCACGTCAGTTGCTTACAACCTACGAAATATTATACACGGTCATCCTTACTATGCCGAACAGTATAACGATTCATAAATACTTTAACAAACCACAAACTTGATCACAAACAAAGCTACAAAGGACTGTCCTATTGATGTCGTGTTCTGAATGTGCACTTAGTCATTAATGCAGTTATTTATATTACAAGACACTAATGCGCACTTGTTCGGATTCTATGCATCCCATACTACATACGTCCGAGGGCAAGCCCTTAATCGTTCTTCATCTTGTAGGGTTCAATCCCTCGCCATGACTTAATCTACTACGGTAACTACGGTAAGTATCCTAGGTGTTTTATGAATTACGAGCCCACATCTAAGTGCCCTGGAGAGAATTCTATGCATTGACACATGACTCATCATGCAGGCATACTGTGGTCAATTCACCTCCTACCATAGACCATGACACCACCCGTAGTCACCAAATACCCCACAAGCGTCGCCACTGGAACGATACTCTGGAGTAGTATCCACGCCCTAATCGTGATGCATCATGAGGACATCCTGTGAACATTCTCACGCCTCCAATCCAATGGCCATCATACTCATGTTTTTCTCTTACTTTCATCACATCTCCACTATAGTGTAGTCCTTACAATTTTGTTTGTTTTAAAAGAAAATCATCACAACCTAGAGTTAGCTTACCCTACCGGACTTAAACCAATACAAAGAGATAGTCAGCCTACCTGGCTACTTTTCAAGAGATGCTCAACCCTCAACGGTTAGCTCTCAAATTCAGTAATAAATAATGCCGGTCGGTAGGGTCTCGCCTAGTCTCTAGATTCCAATAGCTATCTCTTTCTAGAGATAAACAATATTTCATATTAAATCTCTAAATAAAAATTCAATTTCATTATTCAAAATCTCTTTCTCAAAGAGAAACATTTCTTTATAATTTCATAAGATGAGATAATTCAATTCAATAGCTTTTCATCAATTTAATCATTCATAACCTTGTGTGCAATTCAAATAATCTTAAATCAAGTATTAATAATCATGAAATCCCACTAAGAACAATCCAAGTGAATTACAACTTTCATTTCTCTTAAAATAAACAATGGTCACTTTTTAATCGACAAAAATCGAGTTCTTTCAACAATATTCAATGTAAAAATCCTCTTTTAATACTCCCAAAATATCCATTTTGTTTCTTCTTGAGGTCACCGAAGGGGGCTCATCTTCTGCCTGTTTGCCGACAGGAAGGCTTATTTCTCTTCATATTCTGCTTTCTATAATTTTGTTGTAGCTCTCTGTTTTGTTGGCGCCTCAGCCTTTGTTTGTATTATTTTTGTTCGCTTATCTTAGTTTTACATCTTGTAAAGCCTTTGATTATTTACTTGTAATTTAACGTTTTCTTATTGATTAATATATTTTTGATGGCTGGAGCCGTTTGGCTCTATCCGATATATCAAAAAAGAAATACTCCCAAAATATCTTAAATATTGTAGAACTAATTTTCATAAAGTCTAAACAATTTTATAATAATAAATATATTTTTTCTGAATGTTTAACTCATTTAAATCCCAAAAAATACTAAAAAAATCAAAAAAAGATTAAAAGTTGAACACCAGGTTTCAAACCCATGATCATAGGCCAGACCCAGATGAATAGTGATCAACTTGTGGCGCCACCAAAGAACAATTAGTCCAAGGCGCCCAACCGTTCTGTCTTGAAGTTAAATTAGACTTAACTATTGGCTCTTGGGTTTGAGTAAAAATCAAGTTTCAGAAAAATAAAGTCTCTGGAGAGACTCGAACCCAAGACCAATAGCTCCGCCGTGCTAAAGTAACAGACCCAAAGTGCACTCACTGACCAGTATGGACAGAGTGACTAACCCGACATAAGACTCAGTTAAAATACTTTTGTATGTACTGTACCGTGATTAATTTTTCATTAACAAAATCGATCTTTCAATTGATTTGTTCTTCTACAAAATTTAATTAATTTTTCCACAATGCTTTTCTTTGAAAAACAGTATCTTACATGTTTTTAAATTCATAAATTTCTTATTTTTTTGCAATATAATAAGATCTTTCTTCAAAATGCATAAGAACACATCTGATCAATTTTCCAAAACAAAATGTTGTTTTTCATTAAAAAATCCCTTATAAAATTCCTATACTCATAAAATAAATATTAGTGAGATTAGATCTTCACTTCTTTACCACATTAGCATCAAAAGTTATTTTTTATACATATTTGCATCATTTTAACCATTATCTCAACACGCATCAACTTTTTCATACAAATCCCGATTCTTCAATTCTAGCATGGAAATTAACAATCATAAAAATTTTAGAGAATAGATTTAAGCAACTCACATCTACCACATGAATTAAAATTTAACGATTAAACTCTACATTAACTAGATTGCAATTTCATCAAACTAATTCAAATTTAACAAATAAACTGTACCTTATCTAGCATGCAAATTTACTCCTAAATTAGAAAGGATTTTAGAATCACCCACCTAAACAATTTGTAATTGTACTCAAATGAACTCCTAGAATTAGAAGCTCCTAAAGAAACTCCGATTCGCCTCGAATTCCGCGCACAACCACCAAACTCCATTTGATCCATTTTGGCAGCAAGACCAAAAGCATCTCATTCTTCATTTCGGCAGGCAACCAGAGAACTTCTTCTCTCTTTCACACACACACACACACGCAGTGCGTGTGTGTGTGTGTGTGAAAGAGAGAAGAAGTTCTCTAGTTGCCTGCCGAAATGATAGAAAAGGATATAGGTATATATGTAAAAGGGGAGTAGGTGGAGGAAGCACATAGACATGCTGGTTGATTGGTGGCTTTCGGAAAGTGACAGGAGAAGAAGTGAAGGTGAGGAGGAGTGGTATAAATGTGTACATATATATATATATATATATATATGTATGTGAAATGATGGGAGGAAAAGCATTAGGCAGGCTGGGATTAGTTTCGGCAGACAGAGAGGGAAAGAGATGGGGAGAGATGAAGAGAAGGGTGTAGGGGTAAGGGTATTTGTATAAGGAGAAAAAGAGTAGTTATAATCACTACACACCCATGAATACAATCCACTCATTCACTATCTACACTCACACAATTTAAAATTTGTCTCTTTCCCTCCATCACAAACAGCCCGGTCTACTCATTTCATACCCCAAAACACGTGCACGTGCGTGCACTAGCACACCCTTTCTTATTAATTATTTTTAAAAGACATTAATTGTATATATACGTAATATGTACATAAAAATTAGTTTAATTAAAATTTATAATTTTTTATGCACAAATAAAATATATACACACTCCAAAATATATTTTGAAAACAAATACGCTTAAGTACGTGTACCGAAAAACGCGTGCGTCGCACGTAAAATATCAAAAATACAAAATTCGACTTTATCAACGAAAAATTATCAAAATATAATTGAAAAAAATATTTAAAAAATATATTTATTAATTTTACATATTCCACGACGTAATCGTCACGTACATGGAAAACACGTGTATTACACGTACAAAAGTATTTAGATCGAAATTCGAGAAAAATAAATTTCCGTTTTATAGAAATGGATTTGAATACATAAAATAAATAATTTAAACACGCAGAAAATATTATATGTAGCGGTGGAAACACGCAATCGATACGTGCATCGAAAACACGTAAAAAATACGTAAAAACACAAAGATTGAAATTTAATATTTGAGTTGATTTAAATAGGATAAAATCAATACGGAAAATGCATAAATAGTCGGAAAACAAATTACGTAGTGAAAACACGTTACAAATATTAACAGTAACGGTACAAAATACACTTGCGTAACAAACAGGGCAAAATTGCCATTTCCAATTTTACGGGTGTTAAAGATTCATACTCCCAATCATAATAGGCTTCGACATCGATGCTGTTGTGAAATGTCGGAACATCTGCCTTGATGCGGTATACTTTGTTGTGGTATGGTGGATATGGGCTACGATGGTTGGGATTTTGTTGGTTCTCTTCATACTCGTCATAACCATGGGCTTTAACAAAGTGAGGGTTAACTTTATCAAATCCCAAATCAACGAATGATGTTTTTCATTCAAAAGGGATTCGACGAGATAAAGGTCTCTCACGCTTATGAAAGAATAGATTGTCAAACTCTGTGAGTTCAACCTTCCGACATGAAATTGATCAGATTCATTATGCTCTGCAGTTCTCTCATACTTCATATTTACTATTCTCTTGTCAACAGATTTTGGAGATCATCATGATCACTATTGAAAGGGTTATCATCATCACAGCTGTAGTTGATATCCGAAGGAATTCCTCTTGGGCTCTAATATCACCTGAAGCAGGACAAAAGATAGATGAGTGCTTGTTCTTGTACAAATTTACAGACCTTGAATTAGTAAGAGTTTTCTCGAATCCACGAGAACATAAATTGATGAAAATGTTCTGTTTTTAAATTGAAATAATATGAAAGTCTGAAACTATAAGATGACTTCTATCGTCTTTAAAGAGGCGGGTTAAACTTGTGATGGAAAAAAAAACTAACCTAAAATTGAATGTAAGAAATAACTGTAAATATCCATAATCTAAGAAAGTAATAAAAGATTTATAATTCGGGGTATAAAAGGAATCCTTAAAATCTGCACGAAATACCAAAATATCTGCAAATTTGTTGCGATGGTCGTCCGCTACAGAGGAGTGGCCAACTGCAGTTGGTCGATTCCAGTCCATAGAGTCGACTGTGCAACATTGTAGTCGACTCTTTTGAGAAATCTACTGCAATTTTCTTGCTGGACTGCTGATGTTACTTAATTGGTGCTGTTGTCAATCTTCAATGTGGATGTGCTCCACTTGCCATCTAATGTACACTACGAGGGAGGGGGGGGGGGTTCAATGTCGAGTGTCACATGGAGCTGATACCCAACTCCATAGGGGAAAGGGAAAACTAACACGCCTACAAACTTTGAATGGAAATGCAGGGAAAAAATTTATCACTTGTATATATGTTTCCAATTGCAAGGAAGCATGGGGTCCGAGAGGCCATCTGAGTGCCCTACAAATAGAAGCCATCACATGCATGCCCTTTGTCAATTTGTACAGGAATCGAAGTCCTCTTCATTCCTGCTGGCCGGCCTTCATACCCTACGACAAGTAGTTTTCTAGGACTAGGGTCCCGCCCATCTCCTTCCACTTACACCCTACAGCCTGCTGTAGGACATGGACAATAAGGTGCCTAAGAGCATCCACAATGATATTTCTCAAAAATGAGAATATGGCAAAGTAGCATATAGCAAAAAGAGAGAATTGTTACAGTCGTTGAGTTTCTATAATTTGAGAAACAAATATTAAAAAAGGAGGTCAGACGTATCAGCTTGTTTCATCTTGTTCTTTTTTTTAAAATAACGTTTAAGTTAATTAAGTCGTGATTAGATATTAAAATAGGTAAATTAAATAAATTAAATATTAAAAAATATATTAAGATATTTAATTAATGTCCTAACCTAAGATTAACCTAAGAATTAAATGGGCTAATCTCATCTTGGGGCTGGATGTCCCGTCCAAGCCATTTTTTCTTCAAACGGGACATATCGCGTTTGTTGATTTTTCATTTTTTTTCCAGACTTAAACCACTGGTACCGTCTGATCATTTTAAAAAAAAACAGGGGGGGGGGGGGGGGGGGGGGGGGGGGGGGACCGATCCCATTAGGAAAAAAAAAAACAACGGGACGGAACATGTTTCGTCCCCCTATAATATGAGAATCGCCATTTCGTTTCTCAAATATGTGAACGCACTGTAGCAAATTTGACAAAATATGGCAGAATAAGAAACGACTGCAACACCAACTTTCGCATATTATGAGAATATGGCAAATATAGGAAACGACTGTGGATGCTTTAAGGAAGTGAGGATATCTTCATATTTATAACAACCAAGTATTTTTTTGTGGTCCCCAACATCTCTCTCTCTCTCTCTCTCACTGGAGATGCACTCGGATACGGATATGTCTGATCCGATCCGTATCCGAATCTGAAATATTTATGGATACGAAAATGAAAAATCCATATCCGGACAGATACGGATATGGATACGGATTCAGATATCTAAATCCAAAAAAAATCGGATGCGGATACAGATGTCCCTTAAAAAAGCAGATTCGGATACTGATATCCAAAATTTAATATATATATTTCTTTATATATCATATATATAAATTAAAGGGTATTTGTGTAATTTACCTCATTTCTCATTCGTCATCCAGATCCCTATCAAAACCAAATCCCCCAAATCTGACTCTTCCTCCATCCTAGCTCCACCTTCCTCCGCCCTCCTCACCATCATCGGGCTCTTCCTCCACCCCCAATCCCCCAAATCTGAAACTCTAGCTCCACCTTCCTCCACTAGCTCCGCCAACATCGGGCATCTCCGACTCCAACGTCCCCGGCGAGCTCTACCCCCAGTGCAGCAACATTGGGCATCGGGTCTTTGAATCTTTCAATTAATGTTAATTATTAATCGCAATAAAAAGTTCCATGTATAGATCTGGAGATGATAGTTATGTTTTAATTAATTAAACATATGGATGGCAGATTATTAGAAACAATTGATAGCCTTCTATAGAACAGAACTAATAAAATATTTTATTGTTATCATTGTGTAGTTACTTTGTTTTGACTAAGGATAGAACGTTCAGATGTATGGTAAAAAAAATTCATACAATCTTTGACTTTTTAGAACAATGAGCTTGTTTTAATTTCTATAGAATAGCTGAATAGATCTCATTTATATTGGTTAACTTATTTTCTTGTTATAGTGTTGCATAATCTTTAACTAGTATAATGCACGTGCGATACATGTCTATAAAAAAATTTAGTCAATAAGTTAAATGAATTTGTATATCGTATAAGGAAAGAGATAGTAAAACATTTAACGTTGATGTATATATAATTTGCATGGCAGAGAGTGCTCTCTTCGACAGTGTTGTAGGAAAAAAAAATCCAAATACTCACAACGTAATTAAGAAAATGTTACATTCTAAGGCCAAAAACTGAGTTAGACCTCATGGTCAATATTCTAAAGCATTGCACAATCTATATTAAACTGAAAGAGATAAGAGTAATTAACAATGAAGCATTTCAGAAAAAGGAAACTATATTCATTCTATTAGCATATATGACACTGAGAACTAAATTTTTCAAAAAATTAACTACAATAGTATGCCACAAAAGTTTGTTAAAGATAAACACAAATTTCCCAAAGCTTATAAAAAAAGTTCGAATGAAACTATACTGCATAGATGAGGAATGCTGATAAAAAATGTATACATTTGTTGATTCAAAAAATTTCAATTTTTTTTTCTTTCAGGAATACAGTAATGTTTATGTCATTACATTACACAAAATTTCATTCCATGCACCACCCTGGGAACACTAATCAAGATAGCATTAGCTTTCACAACTAAAGATGATAAATTTCCATACAACTATAAAATACATATTATCTAGCTTGAATTAGGTAACTTCCTACAACTATGAACAGCGTAATGTGCACAATCTGTAGAACCAACAGTAATTTCCATACAACTATAAAATACACATTTTCTAGCTTGAATCAGGTAACTTCTTACAACTATCAGCAGCATAATCTGCACAATCTGTAGAACTAATAGTTAACATATGTGCATTTTTCGCCCATTACAATATTAAGGATTTAGAGCCACTGTGTCTGGCCATTTGATCTCACTTACTGTTCATGCATATGATACATTTTCTACCTGATAAACATGTGAGGAAGACGGAAAAAAAATCCAAATCAAACACATTTATTGCACATGCCACCAGGGCCTAAGAACCTTAGCCAAACAGAAACTCATCAAGAATATGGGCTTGATTACATTAAAAAGAACGTGCACATATGCAACAATTAAACATCAAAATGAATAAAAACATAACTTTCTGTTCATCTCCTCCACTTGCTGCTACACAGAACCCACAACAACAGAAAACAGAGCACCTTATAGCCACACACAAACCCCAGCAATCTGGCCCAACACAAAGAGAGCACCTTTGAAAATAATTATTCTGTACATAGTTAACATTACATTAGTCCCCTGTAAAATAGTGGGGATGTTTAACTGGATTAAATTTTGAGTTTTTTTTGTACTGCTTCAGTTTAAAAAATCATTCATTTTGGCATTTACAGGCCACCATATGTACGGTTGCAGTGAAGTAAAGTAACTTAAATGAAAATATTGACATTTTAATCTCTCTCTGATATTTTTAAATAATATGATAAGTACTGCCATATCTGGTCAAAAGAATTTTTGTTGTGTGACGTAGAGGGAAAGTGATTAGAGATATTGCCCAAACAGAACACCCTGATATGCCCAAACTGAACACCCTGATAAATTCCAGAATGCCGCAACCTGCTATGCAAACAAAAATCACCAATTTTTTCTCCTTTTTCCCTAACCCTCCAATTCCCATATCGTATCCCTTTTCTTCTCAAATTCACCACGGCTCTCATAACAAATAGAGAGCCTAAAAGTCTGGAGTTTAATCGGCATACACAGGTTACATGTTCAGACATGCATCACAATGTTATTATATCATACAGATGAACCATATCAACAATCTGAAATGAAAAAAAAGAATGCTAACCTAGTATAAAGAGTTGAGAATGAGTAAAGATGATTCCTGGCATGCTATACTGCTTGCATGTTGACTAAGCAGACTTTTAAGCCAAGGAAGTGCACAAACCAACATTGCACCTCTAAACAAAAGAAACAAACAAAGACACTAAAACTAATGACTGAAGGTTATTTAAAATGCAATAATATATCAAAATATATATAATTATTAAGTATTGTTCATATCAAGTTTTTGGAAGCACAACTCATTCATATGACAAAACATTAATGATTTAAGAAATCCCACATTTGTCTGTTAAAGAAATATATGTGTAGACTTCTATTTGAACAAACTGTGCAGTTATACAAACTTTTACTGAACATCTTTTGATGAAGGAAGGAAAAAGAAACATCGAGGAAAATACAAAATTAAGTAATAAAGGCGAGAAGAAGGATGAATTGCTATCTCAAAATAGTTCAATTTTTTTTAGAGATTAGAGATTAGAGATGGGTGAAAAGAACTATCGATAAAGTAGCAGGTGTTTGTTTTTGAACCTGGATATCGCGAAGCCTAACACTGGAACGAGCTTCGTTTATCAAGTCAATAGCCTTATCAGGTAGGAAGCGATCGCTGTCAAAGATAACTAATATATGTAACTAAACTAATAAAGGAAAATTAAATTTTCATTTCCATATTTAAAATTTTTATTCCAATAAAAGATTAAAAAATTATATAATTCCAGGACATGTTCTAACATTTTCACAAAAAAATTAAGTGCATCTTTGTTCTGAATATGAGGATCCAAATTTTAGATAACTTTAGTAAGTTATGTATCAGAAAATGTTTAAGTTATATATTAAATAACCACTAGAAAGGCTGAACTGCATAAAGAATTAAGACAAACATAACATGTAAATATAATTCCGTATTCTGAAGAAGCAATTAAACCAAAGTCTACTTCTAGTGCTACTCTGAAAAGAAGATAGATAATGAAAAACTAAACTACATGCAAAGTCAACAATTAAAAAAGCTACATGACTGAAGAATACAAACCTGATATATTGGTGGGACAACTGTGCAGCAGCAGCCAAAGCTTTATCAGTATACCTGTGTTTGTGGTGAATCTCGTATCTCTTGCGCAGCCCTTTCAAAATTCGTATTGTGTCATCAACTGATGGCTCCGGTACTTTAACTGGCTGGAATAGTAGTCCTGGTTCAGAATGTTATTGAGCTCCTCACTTCCTCCTGTTTTCCAAACACTATATTTAGCTGGATTGATTGTGGATGGAACTTAACAGAAAGCTTCACAGAACTGCAGTATAGACAAAAAGGGACCTTTCGCACATTTGAACTGCAGTATATAAACATACATACCAACTTACCATTTACCTTTGCTATGGGTAACTGAAGTTGTATTTGTTGGGAGCATGATTTGTCTAGTTTGCCTTCTTATATCACTCAATCTACCCCGAGGCACAACTGGCGTCGAATTATGACTGCCATGATGAACTGTTGAAATGTGCATATTAATTAGAACATCATTGACAATGATTTTAATTTTAATTGACAATGATTTTCAGATACTACATGATATGGGGATGCAGATCTTGCTTGTCTCTTAATATCATTCAAACGGGCATTTCTTGGCATCTTCTCAGTGGGGATTTTCTATGAGAAACAAATAGTGTGCGTTGATTATTAAAACCCCTAAGCAAAAGCCTATGTATACACAAAACCCTTTATAAAAAATCGACTAACCTGAATCGATTAAAACCCCAAAACTCAAATTAAATTGGAAAAGCCCAAAAATCTTACCTTGTTGGCTGTTGAGAATCTATGACAGCTTGGAGGGAGAGCAAGGGACAGAGCCGACGGGTACGGCGGCGAGAAGTCGAGGGGCTGTAGATTAAAATAGAAAACACATTAACCTAAGAAGGATTTTGCATCATATCACAAAGTTGAATCTTAGATATATTCAAAGACATAAGTAGAGCCAACACACTATTTCAAAATAAGAACCAGATATTATGAAATAACATATCATTAACTTTATAAAAAATTATACAAAAACAGTGTAATAACTAAACAACAAAAAACAAAGCACTTCTGTTTTTTTTCTTCTTATGACCTTATAGTAATTAATCACACCTCTGAATAATCTCTGTGGATATTTGAGTCCTCAACCTCTCATTCAATCTTTTCTTCGCCTCTCTTGCCACATTCCCATGCTCCCAACCATGAGTTATTCTTTTACTGGATGAGCTCCTCATCTACAAAAAGATTCAATTCCAAACTAAATTATATTGATATAATAATAGCAATTTTAGTTTCACTGAAACCAAAGAGCAAATATGTTGTTTAGTTATTTCTCATTAATGCAACATGGATTGATACGTGCGATGTTTAGTAAAACAGTATAATAACTAAACAACAAAAAACCAAGCACTTACTGGGCAGTCACGGCTGTTGGCATTGTTAGTGGGGGGCCACGGTGGTCGCGCGACGTGAGGGAGGACGGTTTGAGCATGGAGCGAAGTCGGGGGGGGGGGGGGGTCGCGGTGTTTCCGCGATGCGAGGCAGGATGCGTGGAGGGCAGAGCAGATGTTGACGGTTGGCGAAGTCGGTGGGGGTCGCTGTGGTTTGGCGACGCGAGGCCTCGCGTCGTGGAGGGTAGAGCAGCGGTTGACAGGGGGATGAGGAGAGAGAGAGAGTCGGCGGGGATTGTGAGAGAGAGGTAGAGGAATCGACAGATTTTTTTTTCGGGGGGGGGGGGGGGGGTTGTGAGAGATAGTTTAATTTTTGTGAAAATTACGGTTGTGTCCTTTTTCTGTGTAGGTATGAGGAGTAAAATTTGACAGAATTAACCATACATTTTTTTTAAGCTTTATATGTTTATGAGGGTATGATAGTAAAAAGCCGCCAAAATAGGGCTTTGCTTAATAATAGTAGAGATTTACATAGGATTTATTAATTAAACTGCCCTAAATACTACAACAATCATTTATTTTAAACTTGGACCAATATGTCCAATATGTTACCCACCCAATATATCAACTCTATCTGCTCAAAACTACAAATCGCTGACACCTAATCATGAGAATTATGCCTGACATATCCGCCGATATCAAAACAATTGCTCCCTTAATATAAGTTCAAATTTCAACTTTTTTTAGGCTCCATTTAGCAGTGCCTTTGGTTCTAAAAGCACTTTTAGACTGAAATTAGGTGTTTGGGAAACTTAACCAAAATTGTGTTTAGTCCAAAGTACATTCCATATCTGCTGCTTTTAGCCATTTCTCAACACACCTATAGTGATGCTTTTAGCTTTACAAAAAAGTGCTTTTATACTTACTATGAAAATTTTGGAGCTAAACATATTCTTTTCCTAACAACATATTTCAGCAAAAGCAATATCCGTTCACACCGTTATTTTAATCAATCCAAACCCTAAAATAATTCCCAACAAAAAAAACAAAAAAAATCCAAACCCTCACCTGAATTTCTTCGATCGCCGTCCTAAGCTCGGTGGAATCCTTGACCGCCTTAAAATGATTGACCATCCTCCACACCACCGCCAACCTATCCACAATCCTCTCCGACGGATCCACCCCCTTCTCCAACTCTTCCAACTCCCTCTCCTACAAAAACAAAACCCCAAATCAAAATCCAAAACCCCCAAAACCCAAACCCTAACCCTAACTCTTACCAATCTCTTCAAGAGCTCGGCCACCCCCGGCCGCACGTGCACTGCCTCCACCGTATCGAAGGGCGGGAACTCGAAGTCCTGAAGCAGCGGATTTGTCTCGATCGCCGCGGTCGCCATGGGAGGGGAGCAGAAGGTTCGAGAGAGAAAGAAAGATGTGATCTTTTTTTTTTTTTGGGGGGGGGGGGGGGGGGGGGGGGGGAGGATGAGTAGAGGGGACAGGGAAGGGATTTTGAGAGAGAGGTAGAGGAATCGACGGGATGGGAGGGGGGGATTTTTTTGAGAGATAGTTTAATTTCTGTGAAAATTACGGTTGTAACCCTTTTCTGTGTAAGTATGAGAGGTAAAATTTTATAGAATTAATCCTAAATTATTTTTTTAGTTTTTTATGTTTACGAGGGCATAATAGTAAAAAGCCATCAAAATAGAGCTTTGCTTAATAATAGTATAGATATATGAATGGAATGAAACGAAACTCAACTTTGTAATTCAAATGAAGAAGTTTTCATCATTCAAATTAGACAAGTATCTTATAAAATTGCTTTTTGACATTCCACGGTAGTACAGACTTTTTAGAAAAGTGTTTAGATTGCCTATCTTCCAAAAATAATTTTTTTTTGGAAGGCTTGAGAAAAGTGTTTAGATTGCCTATCTTTCAAAAATATTTTTTTGTGTGGAAGGAATATCGTTCCAAAATAGTGATCTAGAAGATTGAAAGCTTATGCATATTAAGAAAAGCAGCACATTTACCTCAATATTTTTACATTTCTTATTTACTTTGGTACAAGAATTCATCAATGGGATTTTTTTTTTAATAAATGAAGTGTGTTGTCATGCATTTGTTGATAGGTAGGTAAATTATATTTGTGAAAGTCTCATATTTGCTTATTTGTTAAAGGCTCTTCATACGTAATAACAAGCTATTATAACCAAGCTCCACTTGATGAATATGGTTTGTAATATCAGCTTTATCACGATAAAATTTTCTCATTAATTATTTCTCAGTGATAAAATGACAATTATATCAATGTGACTGATCTAGGTTTGATCAGGCAACCTAAATGGGGGTCATCTGAAGGAATTGCAAATCATCCTAAGGAGGTGAATAGGGTGATTGTGCGGGATTAAAAAATTAAAAAAATTAAGTTGTAAAGTAAATGAGAAGAGATAAGAAATGCAAACACAGTTAGCACAAGTGACGCAGCGATATAACGTGGTTCGACCGCCAGGTCTACGTCCACACCTCCTACTTGTAGCAATTCTCCGCCACAAGCATTCCACTATACTCAAACCCTTATACAGTGATTCTCGGATTCAAACCGAGAGACCTATTACACCCACAGGACTTCTAACACAAGCCGCGTCAATCTCACCGAAGTGAAATAAAAGAAAAACTCAAGATCCTTAATGATCCTGATTGAAGAAAACAAATAATTATCACACACACTCAGATTGATTGTTGAATTGATTAGTTCAGAAAATTTTTCTCAGAGTTATAGGTGAAGGATACACAGTGGTTACGTCCAAATATGGGGAAGTGTATCTATCAAAAATAGAAACAATACATTCCAAAAAAAATGAACTGCACGGGTTATGGTCGACCGCAATAAAGGGACAGTCGGTCGTTTATCTTTAAACGAAAAGTCGAAAGATGAATGGTCGGCTGCTTCATTATATTGTTATAACGTGCGGTCGACTGTGGTGCGGTCGACCGATACTGAAGTAGGTTGACCGCAATCGTGCTGTTCGTGACGAATCCACTTTATATTCTTACCATATACTAATTAATTCACAATGAATTAAATACATATAAAATCTCTCAGATATGGAATCCCAATAACTGATTTTGCTGGCTTTCTTGGTCACTAATTAACATGTGCTTCTTTTTGAATAATCTCTTCTTTTCCTTGATCTTGCAATCCCTCTTTATTGCTTTCCTTCTTTGCTTATTCTTGAATCTCTTTTGAATCTTTTATTGATATTATTTAATCCTAAAAATCTGAACAACTCAATTTAAACTTATTAGTATTTTTAGGTACATTTTGTGCACATCAAACTAAGAGTCAACAATCTCATCATTTTGGTGTGAACAAAAAATACATTTCAATGTTGAAAACAAAAAGTGAACAATAAAGCATATAAATACTCCCCCCCTCCCCCCTTAATTCAACACTTCCTGTAACACAGATTTTCATAGATAAAGAACATTTAAGAGATATTTGTAAAGATTAAATTTATTTTCAGTAACTTTCAGTGAAAAGCATTCATAAAAAGTTCTCCTCCTTTTTTGAACACACCAAGAGGGGGCAGAAGAATATCATAAAAGAATATCACATACTCCCCTAAATCCATTAAATTAACATACATTAAGCAAAACAGGAGATTAATTTGGGGAAGATAATACTTTTTAAAAAATGTAAAGAAAATCTACTTACATGATCGCGAGACTCTTTGATATACAGTGAGAGCTCTTCATGGTATCATAAATTTGAGATTTTCCCAATACAGACGCGTGGCATAGAACAACGAAAGAAGAAGATGGAATTTCGAGAAATCAAAACCATAGAATACTGTAAATAAATTTCTTTTAGCACAAATAAAAAACGAGCAATCAGTGAAAGAACCGGTCGACCGCACGGTCGATTGAAAACCAATTTAGCTTATAAAATGAAGAACCAACTAGAGAGCAAACCGGTCGACCGTAAACCCTGTAAAAACAATTTTGATGGTATAACGAAAAACAGAGAGTGAACCGATCGACCATACGGTCGATCACAAAGAGTGAAACCCAATTTGTGAAAACAAATGGAAAACAAAATGAAGACCAAAGGCACGATGGTCGACCGCCCTGTAGTGCCCCGAATTTCAAATATGATATCTCAGAAATACGTGCCATAATTCCCAGCATCAACCTCAATTGTAATAGTAAATATAGTCAAAACACATAAATTTTTTCAACTTTTTATTACCTTAATTCTTTACAAAGCATAGCGAAAAAACAAACACCTTGAATTACAAATTCATTCTTTTACAACACATTCTTTACATTTACATAAGTCATAACATCAAACTAGCACAAGCATCCAAATCCCAAGCTATAAGTACCTACCTGTAAAAGATGAGGCTAAAGATAACCCTAACCCCCAAAACTACAGGGATAAGCCATAATGGTGTGAGTGACATAAAAATAAATGCAACAAAAATGAAATATAAGGCATAGAGTCATAAAACAACATGTATCAACAGCAAGAATAAATGAAATAAGAAATAACAATAAATAAAATATGAAAACATCAAGTGAAAGTAGGCTAAGTGTCGAGTGTAGGAAAAACAGAAAACAACATGCATAAAACCAAGTCAAGAAAATATCAATGTTATATGCTGACTCTCTAAAGCATACCTGTCAGATTCTATGCATCCCACTCTACATAGGTCCGGTGCAAGCTCTTATCGTTCTCCACTTGATAAGGTTTAATCCCTATTATGCAGTTAATCCTACTACGATGACTACTATGAGGTTTAGATAAACTGTGTGTAGTAGCCCATGCCTCGATAATTCCAGAGGTCAATCTCTATCAACAGATAAAATTCCAGAGACTATTTCACTCACACCTGGGAATCTTCGAGAATACCCCACACCGCAAGCTATGGTGCCTCATCACACGAATACCTTATGAGTGTCGCCTCGACCCCGATAATTCCGGAGATCAATCCCACACCGCAGGTGATTCCGGAGACTATTTCACTTACACCTTGATAACTTTTGGGATTATATCACACCGCAAGCCATACTGAGGTCCATAACCCACGTTCCCATTTCATCATATCACCATCTAGTGCCTGTTCTTATCTTATTAAGTTAATTAATTATTTATTAGGTTTCGAATCTCTTAGAGTTGGTGTACCCTACCGGGCTTAACTCAACTGAACAACAACCAAAATCTCAACCGCCGGTAGCTAAGGCCCCACTCAATCTCTAAAGACTCATAACTCAACCATCAATACAAAACTTTCAGTAAAACTCATAAATCCATCATCAAAATATTTATAATAAGAAAACGACAAAATCCAAATCCATTTAGTGTACTCATAAAGTTCCAGAATTCAAATAAAAATATTAAATCCATTAAATAACAGAAAGCCATATTTTTAAGTCGTAGAATATCACCAAACATCAATTCTTTTGAAAACACATATAACTCACTTAATAAGGTCACATGAATACAATTAAAATGCTATTATAAATAAAATATAACTTTCTGTAAAATACTATAATTTGTAGTAAAACATCATATAAAACAGTAGAGTAATAAACCATAATATCGAGAAAATAACCGTTTAAAAGAAACGAAGAAACTCAACAAAACAACCAAGGAAAACAATTGACGGTCGACCGCTCAAATAGAGCAGCTGACTGTCAATTCAAAATTTTCAAAATGAAAGCATGACGTTCGACCGTGCGGTCGACCGTGGCCTGCTACATAGCCAGTTAGGTTTGTGCATGTTTTCAACTGATACTCTATTAAATCTTTGTAAAATAAAAATTGAACTTCCTGAGATGATCAAATATAACTTATATAACATATAGGAGTTTATAAGACAATCAAAAACACATCAAGATCTCAAAAGAGTAAATCTTTCACAAAATCCTCCAAAAATCAATAAAAGTGTGTGTGTGTGTGTGTGTGTGTGTGTGTATATATGTATATATATATATATATATGATCTTACAAGTGTCTAAGCATCAGTATGGCATTAAAATCTCATCAATTAGAAGTAGTATAACGTTCAAAACTATCTTAGAATCAAAACAATCGAAATCCAATCAAAACCCCATCAAAATTCACAAATCTTCAAAAACAGTATATACAAATGTGAATGTGTATACGGGTGTATTTGTGCATCAGTTTAACCATCAAAACTCTATCAAATAAGAGTAGTAAAAGGTTTTAAATCAATTCAGTATTGAACAACTCAGCTCCAATCGAAAACTTCACAAAAATTCACAAAACCCCACTTTTTGGCTGAACACACACACTCCCGAAGCAAGATCCTTTTTAATACTTCAAAACTTGATCTTTTTTATCCAGTAACCTTCTACAACTTGTTATACACATACCCAATCTCTTACATCAATTTACCCATGAATATACGCAATTATAACATGCAAACAGTCAAGTTTTATTCATCCAAATATCAAGAACAACACAACATATGCTTACACACAGTAAGTTCATCTTTAGTTAATTTTGTTTACTTTTCATGCAACAACATCATACAACTCAAAATATATGTTCAAAACAACAACAATATGATTGAAAACATACTACTGATGACTTATATTAGGTTTTTTAACAATCTCAAGTCATCAAATTAGGGTTTTAATCATTAATAGTATAGTTTCACGAAAAGATTTAATTTTTGTTCATCTACTCATCAAAATTCATTACATCTACATACCATCATCTAACATGCTTTCTAATAGATAAATCATCACATACAACATGCTTAGAATAATAAGAAAACAAACATATGTCACTCACCTTATTGAAGAATCAATCGAAGATAATAAAGATTTAAGAAAAATCCCTCCTTTCACAAGAAAATCAAGATCCTCGCTTTAAAACTCTAAGAAAATAATAATAAGAAATCCCTTTGTGTTGTGCAGCAAGAGACGGCTGCACCCCACCTTTAATAGGCCGAAATTTGTGTATCAAGGGTTTTTGAATAGATTTGCAAAATACCTCTTTTAAATATATCTTTACATATATAAATCTTTATACTTGAAAATTAAATAAAAACATCTTAATTGAGATTTAAAAACAAGAACAATCCCTATATTATCAGCCGACACTGTTTTAATAACCCAGAAAAATGAAATTGCGCTTTTGCCCCTCTAAGTGGCAATTTTGCAAAAAGACCATTCTTTATCAAAACTTGCAAAATAAACCAAATTTATGAAAAAAAAGTAAAATCTTTACCTCTGAGTTGGCTAGGCATCAAGCCTAGCCCAAAAATCAAAAAATCTGGAGTTTTCACTCCAAGTGGTAATTTTGCACAAAAGTCCCTCTTTTTATAATATTTGCAAATAGGTCAAATAATTATCAGAAAAATCCAAAAAAATCACAAATAATATCTAATAATAATTAATGGGTTTCCCAAAAATAATTTTTGACTTTGAACTTCGCAAGAAAATATTTGCACGTGTTTTGCACGTGTAAAAGATCACTTTTAGAAAAATATTTAGTAAATCACCAAAAATCATCTTAATTCATTTATTAATCTTAAAAGCATTATTTAAAAATCTGGGGTATTACATCACTCCCTCCTTAGAATAGTACAGTCCTCAGAACTACGACTAATAAGGTCCAAACAATATAAGCAAAAGGAAATGAAATCTCATAAATGGGAAATAGTTTAAGAAATACAATTACACAAGAGAATGTAATCTAACAAAAGAAGTTGAACTCAACTCCAAGACTACAATCATACAAAAGAATACAATCATACAAAAAGCTCAGGAAAATCTTTCTACATGCGATCATCCGGCTCCCAAGTAGCCTCCTCGAACTACTGGTTCCTCCACAACACCTTGATCATAGGTATCACCTTGCTCCTCAAAACCTTCTCCCTACGATTAACAATCTCTACTAGCTGCTCCTTGTAACTCAAGTTCACCTGTAGACACTCAGGCACTTCTACTACTGATGACTCTGATCCGGCACATACTTCCTCAACAACGACACATGGAACACATCATGCACCGGTGCCAACTCCTCCGGAAGCTCCAACCTATATGCTGTCTTACCAATCTGCCCCAAAACCCTTTATGGCCCAATATACCTTGGCGCCAACTTGTCTCCCTTACCAAACCTGATCACCCCCTTGATCGGAGATACCTTGAGGAAAACTGCATCCCCAACTTCAAACTCCAAGTTCCTTCTTCTAGTGTTTGCATAACTCTTCTGCCGACTCTGAGCCTCGACCAACCTCTTGCAAATCAACTCAATCTTCTCCGATGTTTGCTGCACAATCTCGGGCCCGAACATCTGCCTCTCGCCAACTTCATACCAACAAACAGGTGTCCTGCACTTCCTCCCGTACAGAGCTTCATACGGAGCATCCCGATACTTGCATGGTAACTGTTGTTATAAGAAAACTCAACCAATGCCAAGTATCTCTCCCAACTATCACTGAAATCCATAACGCAAGCCCTCAATATGTCTTCTAATACCCGATTCTCCCTTTCAGTTTGATCATCAGTCTGTGGATGAAAAGTAGTACTGAAATCGGTTCTGGTACCCAAAGTTGTTTGTAGACTCTTCCAAAACGTCGAAGTGAACCTCGCATATCTGTCGGACACAATCGACACAGGAACACCACGAATCCTCACAATCTCATCAATGTACAGCTCTGCCAATTTCTCCAACGACCAAATAATCTTCATAGACAGAAAGTGAGCTGACTTGGTCAAACGGTCAATAATAACCCAAATCGAGTCATTGCCCTTCACACTCCTTAGCAAACCTGTAATGAAATCCATGCTGATATTCTCCTACTTCCAGTCTGGAATAGGCAAAGACTGCAAAAAACCTCTAGGTCTCTGATTTTCTATTTTAATCTGCTGACAAGTCAGACACCTTGCCATAAAATCTGCCACATCCCTCTTCATACCAGACCACCAAAAGTGCTGTTTGATGTCCTTGTACATCTTTGTGCCTCCAGGATGTACTGACAACAAAGTACTGTGTGCCTCCTGCAAGATACTCTCCCTCAAATCTGCATTCTCTACACACAACCTCTCACCCATCCATAGAACTCCATCTTGGACACGGAACTCTAACAACTTGCCATCGGAAACCTGCTGCAACATCTTCTGAATCTTTGCATCTAATGTCTGACCTTCCACAATCTGCTCTCTCAAAGAAGGCCACAGCCTTAACTGAGCCAAAAATGCTCCCAAACCCTATTGTACCACCTCAAAACCTGCCTGATCAATCTTTGCTGCCAACTCACTCTGAGTAGTGATCAAGCTCGCCAAAGTGCTCTTCCGACTAAGCCCATCGGCCACCACATTCGTCTTGCACGGATGATACTTGATCTTAGGATGAATGTCTTCCAACACTTCCATCCACCTTCTCGCCGAAGATTTAGGTCCTTCTGCTGATTAATGTACTTCAGGTTCTTGTGGTCGGTATACATATTGACCTTCTCACCATATACATAATGTCTCTACTGCTTCAAGGCATAGATAATAACTGCTACCTCCAGATCGTGCATCAGATAATTCTTCAAATGCGGACGCAACTACCTCGAACCATAGACGATAACCTTGCCTTCCTGCATCAAGACACACCCCAAACCTTTGAGAGATGCATCACTGAAGATATCATAATCCTTCCCAGCTTGTGGCAAAGCTAAGATAGGTGCAGTCGTTAACCTCTTCTTTAGCTCAAGGAAACTCGCCTCACGTTTATCAGTCCATGTGAATGCCTTATTCTTCCGAGTTAACCCTGTCAAAGGAACTGTAATCTGTGCATAGCCCTGAATGAATCTCCTGTAGTACCCAGCCAAACCCAAGAAACTCCTGACTTCCTTCACTGACGTTGGCCTGGACCAATCCTTCACTACTTCAACCTTCTGAGGATCAGTGGCCACTCCCTCCTTAGAAAGGATATGACCAAGGAAAGCTACCTCAAACTTTCAAAACACACACTTCGACAGCTTGGCATACAAGTTATGCTCCTGCAACTTCTGTAACACCTGTGTCATGTGCATAGAATGTTCTTCCTCCGACTTCGAATACACCAAAATATCATCAATAAATGATCGCAAGTTCCGATTCATCATATCCATGAATACTGTCGGCGCATTCGTCACTCCGAATGGCATTACCAAAAACTCATAGAGTCCATGACGAGTCCTGAATGCTGTTTTACTCACATCTTCCTCCTTGACTCGAACTTGATGATATCCTGATCTCAAATCAATCTTCGAAAACAAAGCTGCTCCCCAAAGCCTATCGAACAGATCATCAATCCGTAGAAGCGGATACTTGTTCTGAATAGTCACCCTATTCAACTCCCGATAGTCAGTGCACATCCTCATTGATCCATCCTTCTTCTTGACCAACAACACTAGCATACCCCATGGCGAAGAACTCGGCCTGATGAAATCCTTACTCAGCAATTCCTCAATCTGCTTCTTAACTTCATCCTGCTCTACAGGTACCATCCTGTACGGAGCCTTAGAAATCAGAGCACTTTCCAGCTGAACATTAATGCAAAACTCCACATCTCGCTGCGACAGAAATCCTGGTAAATCTTCCAAGAATACTGTAGGAAAATCCTTAACAACTGGAATGCCTCTGACTTCATCCGAAATCATCAACTTAGATACCACTACAGCCACCTTCATGCCCTTCATCTTCCCCTGAAAATTCACTGCGGGACCACCTGGTGCCTTCACCAATACCTCTTCCTTCTTGCATTCAATTGTGGCATCAGATATTGCCATCCAATCAATGCCCACAATCACATCCACACCCAGAACTTTCAGCTCAATGAGATCAATGCCAAATAATCTCCTACCAAACTCGATATCATAGCCCTCGTAATATCGATCAGCAATCAATTCTTCTCCTGACGGCGTTGCCACCGATAAGACTCTGCCTGGAAACAACTTAGGTTCCACACCTAAGACTTTTGCAAAATTGGACGACACAAATGTATGTGAAGAACTAGTATCAAATAAACTTTTGTTTTTATTCCATTAACCAAAACAAAATCCTGTTACATGAAGAATGATACTCAAATCTCCAATTTATTCTCAAACAAAGTTTTACTTAATACATTGAATAAATAAAAATTCAAAATTATTGCATACCCTGGATCACATCCTCTGAGTTACCCGCATCCTACTTAGTCAATGCGAATACTCTCCCGTGCCTCTAAAATTTGCTTTCGCCTGAACCTTCTTTCTTCAACCGTGGACAGAAAAGCTTAGTATGCCCCACCTGCCCACACTGAAAACAAGTCTGTTTCGCCAGCTTAGGACATGCTGACCTAAAGTGACTTACCTCCTTACAGATTTAATAAGTCACCTCCTGAGTTGCAGGTGCCCTCTGCTCTGGCCTAATAAACTTACCCTGCTTCACTAGAAACTTCTTCCCAGTCTGACTAGCTGCTGGCCTCTTGTTCCTGTTCTAGGTCTCTTATTTCTTCTAGAACTGGTCCATATCTCTATCATAGCTGCTCTCCTGACCAGCTTACCAAACCTCCTTATGCCCAACGGAATTATCCTCAACCTCAAATTCGGCCTCAAGCCCTGCTCGAAATTCTTGGCCTTCTTCGCTTCATCAACAATCAACTCCGGTGCATACCTTGACAGTTGAGCAAACTTAGTCTTATATTCACGCACTGTCATATTGCTTTACTGCAGATTCAAGAATTTTGTTGCCTTCTTCTCCTGAATATCCAGAGGAAAGAAACGATCCCTGAATTCATCCAAAAAAGCTTCCCAAGTCACTTGCTGATCTCCAAAGGTCCTCTTCACTGACTGTCACCAGATGCCGGTATTCTTCTCTAATTGCATAGTAGCCAATTTCACCTTATTGACTGCTGGGGTTTCCAAGACTTCGAAGACCATCTCCATCTGTCTAATTCAATCATCAGCCTCATTTGGATCAGACTGCCCCTTAAACACAGGCGGCTTGATCCGCTCGAAGGACTCAACCTGCTTGATCGGATCAGCATTGAAAAATACCAGTCCAGCCGCCTGATTCTGATTCCGATTCTGTGCCATATTAACTGCCATGAATGCTTCAAGGTTTGATACACCCTGGCAATTTCAGTCCCAAGATCAAGTCCAACCCGTAGAAACTTTCCACCCCATCACCATTACCACCATTCCTGGTCCTGGGTCCTGCCATTACTAAATACTGCAAAATGAGAGTAAAGTTAGAGCATCACAACACAATTCATATTCACATCAATACCTCATGGCAAAATCTCGGCCCTACCCCAAACCAAAACATCATGTTCTAACTATGTGATACTCACACTCTAATGTCCACACCTAGATACTCACGCTCTAATGTCCATACCTAGGTTTATTTTTATATCATGTTTATTATTACTATTGAAGCATGCTCTGATACCAATTTCTGTAGTGCCCTGAATTTTCAATATGATATCACAGAAATACGTGGCACAATTTCCAGCATCAATCTCAATTGTAATAGTAAACATAGCCAAAACACAGATAAAATTTTTCAACTTTTATTACCTTAATTCTTTACAGAGCACAACAGAAAAACAAACACCTTGAATTACAAATTCTTTCTTTTACAACACATTCTTTACAATTTACATAAGCCATAACATCAATCTAGCACAGACATCCAAATCCCAAGCTATAAGTACCTACCAGTAAAACATGAGGCTAGAGATAACTTAATCCCCAAAACTACAGGGGTCGGCCATAACGGTGTGAGTGGCATAAAAATAAATGCAACAAAAATAAAACATAAGGCATAGAGTCATAAACAACATGTATCAACAGCAAGAATAAATGAAATAAGAAATAATAGTAAATAAAACATGAAAACATCAAGTGAAACTAGGCTAAGTGTCGAGTGTAGGAAAAACAGAAAACAACATGCATAAAACCAAGTCAAGAAAACATCAATGCTATATGCTGACTCTCTAACGCATACTTGTCGAATTCTATGCATCCCACTCTACATAGGTCCGGTGCAAGCCCTTATCGTTCTCCACTTGATAGGGTTTAATCCCCCGTTATGCAACTAATCCTACTACGACAACTACTATGAGATTTAGATAAACTATGAGTATTAGCCCATGCCCCGATAATTTCAGAGGTTAATCTCTATCCACGGATAATTCCGGAGACTATTTCACTCACACCTAGAAATCTTCGAGAATACTCCACACTGCAAGCTATGGCGCATCATCACACAATACCCCATGAGTGTCGCCTCGACCCTGATAATTCCGGAGAGCAATCCCACACCGCAGGTAATTCCGAAGACTATTTCACTCCCAACACAATAATTCTGGGGATTATCTCACACCGCAAGCCATACTGAGGTCCATAACCCATGTTCCCATTTCATCATATCACCATCTAGTGTCTGTCCTTATCTTATTAAGTTAATTAATTATTTATTAGGTTTCGTATCTCTTAGAGTTGGTGTACCCTACCGGGCTTAACTCAACTGAACAATAACCAAAATCACAACCGCTGGTAGCTAAGGCCCCACTCAATCTCTAAAGACTCATAAATCAATACCAAAACTTTCAATAAAACTCATAAATCCATCATCAAAGCATTTATAATAAGAAAACGACAAAATCCAATTCCATTTAGTGTACTCGTAAAGTTCCAGAATTCAAATAAAAATATTAAATCCATTAAATAACAGAAAACCATATTTTTAAGTCGTAGAATATCACCAAACATTAATTCGTTTGAAAACACATATAACTCACCTAATAAGGTCACAAAAATACAATTAAAATGCTGTTCTAAATAAAATATAACTCTCTGTAAAATATTGTAATTTGTAGTAAGAACATCATATAAAACAGTAGAGCAATAATCCATAATATTGAGAAAATAACTGTTTAAACCCAACAAAATACCCAAGGAAAACAATTGACAGTCGGCCACTCAAACAGAACAGCGGCCACTCAAACAGAACAACCGACTGTCAATTCAAGATTTTCAAAATGAAAGCATGACGTTTGACCGTGCGGTCGGCCGTGACCTGCTACACAGCCAGTTATGTTTGTGCATGTTTTCAACTGATACTCGATTAAATATTTGTAAAATCAAAATTAAACTTCCTGAGATGATCAAATATAACTTTTATAACATATATGAGTTTTTAAAACAATAAAAAACACATCAAGATCTCAAAAGAGTAAATCTTTCACAAATTTCCTCCAAAAAACAATAAAAGTGTGTATATATATATATACTAGGTATGCTCGTGGCACGTGCCTACGGCATGTATTCTGAACTGCATATAAATTTAGCTGGAGTTATTTGGTTGGGTGAACTGCATATAAATTTATGCATTATACATGCTAAGATCAAAAGTCATTCATGTTTTAGTTTTTTAGGACTTTATCTTCATTGCCCTTAAATATCCAAATATTGACTTATCCAATTCTTAAAAAAGCTAGATTTTTGTCAAGAAATGTGAGAACATCAATTAAAAATAGACACCATGACAGAAAAAAAACTGATTGTAAACAAATACAACCACCTTTCTAATACAATCATCTACTCTATACAGGTCTCCTTTGATATTATATTGCTTCCTAATAGTTTTCTAATACAATCACCTTTAAAATGTTTCCTACGGCACTTTATCGCGAAGAATGATTAATTAATTAAGTTGTTTAGTAAAAATTTCGACAGTCTTCTCTAAAATTTTACAGGCAGGATTGTAGTAAAAATTTTGACAGAATCTCTCAAGAAATATTAGTCCTTTTAGAGCAATTCCTTACGGAATTCTGCTCAAAATTAAAAAATTAACATCACAGGCAGTCAAATTGAATCCTCCCCAGGCCAATCCAAGCCACATCCCACAGGCATCATCACACAGGCATCATATATATAGGGCTCTGGGGGAAAAAATCTTCATATGACTAAAGATATAAAATAAAAGACCAATATATCATTTGGAAACATAATAAATTTTAGGAAATTTTGTAAAAATTTCGATAGAACCTCCCCTAAAATATTTGTCATTTTACAGCAATTCCTTACGGAATTATGCTCACAATTAAAAATTTAACATCACAGGCAATAAATATGAATCCTCCCCAGGCCAATCCAAGCAACATCACACAGGTCATATATATAGGGCTCTGGGGGGAAAAAATCTTCATATGACTAAGATACAAAATAAAAACCAAGATATCGTTTGAAAACATAATAGATTTTAGAAAATTTAGTAAAAATTTCGACAGAGTCTTCCCTAAAATATTAGCCCTTTTACAGCAATTCCTTACGGAATTCTGCTAACAAATAAAAATATGACATCACAGGCAATAAATATCAATCCTCCCAAGGCGAAACCAAGCAACATCATCAGGCATCATATATATAAGGCTCTGGGGGAAAAAATCATAATATAATGCAAGATACAAAATAAAAACCAAAAATTTGTTTGAAAACGTAATGGATTTTTTTAAAAACCTTCGAAAAACCTTTCAAAAACCAAACACAGAACCCAATACTCCACAAAATTGTGGGTACAGGTATTAACATAACTATATTATATCATCATTATATACAGATACTTACATCATCTCCCCAAAATGCTAACTATTACAACTATTACAACTATTACATCCTCCACCATAATATAAACCAACCAACCGAATGACAAAAAACAATTACAGGGTTGTAGGACAACACAATGGTTGAAGTCTTCAAAAATGGGACCAAACAGTGAGCCTAAAAAAACAGTAAGAGTTTTGAATTAAATAGTAAGAGTTTACAATAAATAATTAAAACAATGAAAGTTTGAAAACAATAGTAAGAGTTTTGAAACCATTACCTTTCAAACAGAACAATGCCTTGAACCAAACATGTTCTTCATCACCCTACCAAAAGTTAAACTATCAATATGTACCTATTAGTCGAAAATTTCCTGAACTGGTAAACGAAGCACAAACTAGGTCTGTCAACAAAAAAGGCATAGTTGTGTCTCATTTATTTCATCAGATATGGTGCAGGATACTTTGAATCTATAGAGGATAGAAGGTTAATACTGCATAAGAAGCTGAATATATTGATACGTATGAGATCTACATCACGACCAGAGAGGGGGCAGCTTGCACAAGCGTATTCCATATCATCTGCAAGCTGCACACCCTTGCCACACTCCTTGCATGCGTGGAAGTAACACTTTTCGGTGGAAATATAAATGATTCTTGCATGTACATCAAATTTGAGGGCCTACAGAAAAGTCGAGACAATTAGATGTGATCGTCAGAGCTGAAAAATAGCAGCTATTGTAAGTATGTGTGGATTGGGACCTTGTAATGAAGTGATGTTATCCATTGCTATTGTTTAATTTTAATGAAGGACTTGATCTGTATAGAAAGAAGGGGAAATTACTTACATTAGCTCCAACGACTACAACTCGAACTCAAAATTCTTAATTCTAAAAGCCAAATTTAAAAATATTAAGTCTCAATGATTACAAATGCTATAAGTAGTAAAGAAGTGTTTGGAAGTTCGGTCCAAAATTAACACGCACTTCGCTTTTGTGTTCCCCAAATCGCAGTATTTGTAATTTGGTCTTTTAAGTTGGTAGATTTAATAGGAGTACGAAATAAATCTTTCATTAAAGATACATTGATTTCTTCGCAACAGAAATGGATATATTGAAAATCCCGAAATTTACAATTAAACATGTTATACTGTTAAACATGTTCTTTTCATTTAGAAAATTAAAGAAGTCACTAGTAGAAAATGCTACAGTCGCAATAGAAATTTTCCTTGTAGAAGAGTACAATTCCATGGTTAGCATACATTTGTAAGAGATTTTTCTTCATTCCCTTGTAATTGCGCTGTTGCGAAATCTCTCCTGGTTAATGTACACATTCGCAACGGAATTTTAACTATCCCTTGCGAATATTAGCCACAATAGAATATCTGCAATGGAAGTTGTACCTTGCTATCCCCATATATAAGAGAATATCTACAACAAATTCGTCTCTTGCAAGTGTGTTTTAAAAGGGATTTCTTCCGTTGCTGATAAACTATTGCTACAGAGATCTGCAAGATACTGATTCCCTTGCAATTGCTACCTCGCGAATGCAATTGCACACATTTTTTCTTCAATACTGATTATATTTGAATGGCTTAACCAAATTTACAAATTAAAACAATGTATTTTGACAATGAAGTACATATAATTATTTCACATATTGATTCACATAATTATATAAAGAAAACACAATAATGCAAAATAAGTTTGAATATTATATAATTCAGAACCTTCTCATTACAAATTTTTTTGTTTGTTTCATAGTGTCAAAACAACAATACATTCTAGAAGAAAAGATAAGTTGTGAAACTCCAAGAAACAAAATAAAATGTTTTCAAAATAACTTTTAACCCGCTATTGTTTCCATGTATCCCCAACTTCACTTTTGGTCTTCTGCATGTTCCTCATTACCCACTGTCTCATAGTCATCGCCACTACATATAGACTATATGAAAAAGAAACAATACAAAATTAGAACTCGTTATTCAATATATATAGATAATAATATATTATCCAATTGAGGCAATTAAATATAAGGCTACCTCTTGTCGTATTTGACTATTGGATGAGTCGACAGTAGTATTTTCCAACCTTTGTTTCAAGGCTTCCATCTAATCAAACTTGTGATGAGAAAGAGATCTAATCAAGTCGAACAAAAATTACTTGCGGACGACAACCTGTGATGAGAAAGAGATCTAATCAATGTCAGAAAAAAGTTACTTGTGGATGCAACTGCATATAAGTTTATGAACTAAAAGGATAAAGGATAGGAAGGCAGGAAGGCAGGAAGGGAGCCATATATTACAATTTAAAAAAACAGCGATAATTCAACTTCCAGTGTTCTTCTTTGAGATAAGATGTATAGTTTTGAGATTTTAACCAATAATATTGGACAATGTATGCAAGCACTTCAGAATAATATGATATGTGTATTGATTATAGACACAACATAATGATATGATAATGCATAATACCAATAGACAACACAATATTGGTATGCAGATACCACAATAGTAGAATTTAAGATAGCAATTGTCATGGATACACAATGCTTCCCTACAGGAGATTTGGAGCCCAAGATAAAGACAATAAGATATACACAATTGTCTTGATAGATTCAAGTTGAAAGCTAAGTGCTATGATATACAATTTCATCAGTTTCAAAATGTTGATGGTTAACTCATGTCTAAGTTGACAGTTCTATTATCAAATGGAAATCACATTCCTCCTATTAAATGGAAATCACATTCCTCCTATTAACTAGTAACTGCAAATAGCTGTTGTATCAATTTAACAAACAAGTACCTACTAAACGCTCATACTAATTATTTTTATTTCGCAATCAATCTGCTTGAGGTTAAACTAATGTCAAGGTTAACCTCAAGTAGTATGTAGATTTATGTCACATTTAACCTCAAGGTTAAACTAATGCCAAGTTTATCGCTCATACTAACTACTAATATGCAAATAGCCATATGTAGATTTCTGCTTGAGGTTAAACAATGCAGTGTCATATATATGTCTAAATAAGCAAGCCAATAATTCTCTTCTGTTAAGGTCAAAGATTAAGAACTTGAACGTGGTGATGAACCTCTGACAAAGACGACTGCTGTTGGACGTTGATCTTGCTTGGCATTATTCAACCTCAAGCAGAAATCTACGTACATGTGAAAATCTCCAACGGAGAAGACCTCACAATGATTATAATTCATATGCTTCATGAACTATAGCATTATAGTTCATATAAAAACACTTCATTGGAAGGAAAAAAAAATGAGAATTGTTTGAGAGTTGAAAGAGAAGCATAATTAATGACTCAACCATTTAATGTTTCTCTTACCATCATATGCTCCGTTTGCTCATACGAACTTGATTCCAAGTGATGATCAAAATCATCTGATAGTCGATTTATGCTGCACTGCAACAATTTTTCTGCAAAAGTTTACAAATAAGTAAAAATGCTTGTACTTTTTTTTTTGCTTCATTCTTGAACTATTGGAAATATTCCTGTGAGGCCTCTAACTCCCAATAAAATGAACATGCTAAAAACCGGCTTGAATCTGCCCGAGGATTGAACCGCCAAAACCGTTCCTAATCATCATGTAATTAAGAAAATGAGAATGCAATCTACTCTTCCAGCACCCAAGCGTATCATATATATTAGTTTGAAATACATGCTCCCATGCTTTCGGTTTTCTATCCATAACATAAAATTTCTGCAAATACGAGAGATGCCACTTGATATTGTATATAAAGATCAATCTAAAAGTGATACATAGAAATTCTTTGTGTAATATTACCAAAAGAATTTGCTATGTAGCTTCTAATCTACTAAAAGGTTGATGCAACCAACCAACTGCAATAGTGAATAGATCTGACTGCTTGGCTATAATTCCTAAATAGCTGTTGAAGCGGTTAGCATATTTACCAATCGGCTGGCCCAACTCGTTCCATTTTAAAACTACCCTTTGACCATTACGGGTTATCTTGGTTGCTAGATTATTACATGTTCATCCTCTTTTGGGGGGCCTCATCAAAGCTATGTAAAATATGTAACTTAGTGCATCAATTAAACTACAACAAAGCCATATGTAGGATGATAATTAATAGTTCAAAGCCATATGTAGGAAGTAGAGTATCTAGCAACTTACAACTCGTACGATATTCTTATCTGCGAGATGAAAAGATGCACGAATATAATAACACCTACATTTCTTCCGTATCTGTTCCATTTACACCCTTGCACATCAATGCCTCATACTTCAGCAGAAGAGATCACGTCAACAAAAGGTTCAAATCAAGCACCTTAACCTTCTAAATCCCAGTACTAATGCCAAGGAACTTAAATGAAAGATATGCCTCCCTAGTTGCAACTAATCTTATTAACAATGTTCTCCTCATAACTGAACATTCCACCTCAAGGATTACAGGTGATTTATGTACCTAACACGTTGGCTAGTTGTTCATTTCTCATTGCTTAAGCACATTCTTCATCACACTTCAACTCGACTTGTCGTACACACCAAAAGATAGTTATCCACATAAATGGGTTGGTAGAAATCAACATCATCAATCCTTAAACAACAAATCTGTCATTTTTATATATCCTAGTTTGTTTCATCCATAGTAGACCTTACTTATCTCTTCAATGCTTCTGTTGATAAACTTGACAGAGATATAGAGAAGGTACTTAAGAAGATGAAATGATATCAGGTTGAGGAACTAAAATTGAAAATCAGAGTAGGTTGACAAAGAGGATTAAATTACAACAAATCAGATCGAGAGACTCACAGTTGGGAGATCTTGAAGTAATCACAAGTGTATATGTTGTATCCAACGGAGAGGCGAGTGTCGACGGCGACCACGCAGTAATCCAATCCATCGAAATCGAAATCCAATCCGGTGAACAAAATCGCGGAGAGGCAAGTGCTGCGAATCGAAATCGAAATCGAAGAAAAGTATGAAATTAGTGTTTAAAAAGGGGATTTTTAGAAAGAAGGGAGAAGGGGAAGACTTTGATTTTTTCAGGGGAAGGGGAAGACGGGGGTTTATGTTTTGGGCGCAAAGATGAGGGTTTTGGTTTGTTTGTTCGTTCATATTTTTGCCCGCTCAAAATTTGAGAAGTGGTGGTAATTTTTCAATATCAAATTGTTGAGCGGCAAAATTATATGTGTAAAGCACATGTTCATACTTAATTTATTTTAAAATTTAAATATTTTATTTATACTTTGGTAATGGAATATTGTTTGTTACAATTGTTCCTTTGTAATTATCAACACCTGCAACAATTCAATAGAATCTCTTGCGGATGTTAAAACATTTGCAATGGATGAATTTGCTGTGATTAATTTATTGTTGATGGTAGCATCAACAAGGGATTTTTTGTGCTTGCAAATAATCCATTATTATTGCAAGGTTTTCTACTAGTGAGTGACTTGATTTTCTACTTGATACTACATCATAAGACGTATTTTGTTCATCAATTCAAATTTTTTCTTATGTGATATATTTTGTCTTCAAAGTCAGCTTATTGCCATCAAGGATATTATACGTCCTCCACAGAAGGAGACCGTCAATGATGTCTACATTGTTTATGAATTAATAAACACTTATCTCCATCAAATTATCTGGTCAAATCAGCCACTTACTAATGATCATTGCCAGGTTTAATTTTAGCATCTTCCCTTACTCGCATATTTAGTGAGCTAACTGGGTTGTAGCTATTTGCTTGAGGCTCTTTAATGCTTAAACGTTTGAACCCACAGAGGGCATTTACCACATTTATTACTAAGGGATCTATATATGACACTGCAGTTTATCTTCAAAAACTTCATCAGATTTTTCTACATTAGTGCATCTTTCTTGGTAATATTTGTGAAAAATTTGCTAATGAGGTTTAGCTTATTAATAGTTCATTTTTTTTATATTTATACTATGTCTAGAATATCTATTTAGTTCCAGCCCAAATTTCTGCTTGCCGTTATTTTGAACATTAACTTTATGGTTAAGACTTAATATTGTTACATTACGTCATCTTTTACAATATTTGCATTTTTCAGCAAATTCACTAACAAACTTGAGCTGATTGTTGTATTACTTCTGGCATTTTACTTGCATTATCCACATATTCTGTCATCCTCTTTATTATATTTTAATATTTCCTTGCATCAATATACTTGCAGTATTTCCTATACCAGTTACTGAGAGGGCTAAAGTATGTACACTCGGCCAACGTGTTACATTGTGATCTGAAACTCAGCAATTTGCTTCTGAATACAAACTGTGACCTTAAGATCAGTGACTTTGGATTGGCAATGACAACTTATGAAACCGATTTCATGACAGAGTATGTGGTCACTCGTTGGTACCGGGCCCCGGAACTCCTCCTTAATTGTTTAGAGTATATTGCTGCTATCGACATTTTGTCAGTAGGGTGTATTCTTGGCGAAATTAGGACCAGAGATCCTTTATTTCCGGGGAAAGACTATGTCCACTAGCTAAGACTCCTGGTTCATTGGTTTGAAAACCTTCTGAAAATCCATATTAATGTCCGATAAAGTCATATTAATAATCTCTTTCGCAAACAACAATTATCTCTATGTAATTGTAGTACTTCTTAGTTTTGTTGTTTTATGCGTTCAAAATGGTCAAACATAATTACTGGCTGATCTTATGCGAATTATTTGATCAGGCAAAGATACATACTGTGTGCCAACTTTGATATTGTTCTAGTGCGATTTCTCGATAAAATTATATTTATGTTCTAGTCCAATTATATGTGCCTGATATTTGGAAAAATAGGAAGTCTAAAGTATATGCATACACTGCATCATTTAAATTTGGTAGAAAGCGCTAGTGCTCTGCATGATAATTTTACACTATTGCTTTCGAATAACAGAATCATCTTACAAATCATGCATCTTCACCAGAACAAACCTAACCTATGCTTCATTGGAAAAGCTGTTAACACTGGCAGGGACTAATCTTGATGCTCGATAACAACTCATATTACTTGATTGATCTCAAACAGTCATCTCAAAATTGAAGCTAGAGAGAGAGACAGAACAGAGAGATCGATCTAAAAAATTAGCAAAGATCGATAGTGTGTATTCGAGTAACTGAATTAAAAACATTTGCATTTAATACTCTGTTTAATAGATGGTCACTATTTAATAGATGGATGCTGAGATAGTGCTAGCTACTCTAGTTAAAGTAGAAGAGAAAGATAGATTAGGAACTACAGTCAACAAAAATGTTACAACCATGATCACAACCAAGATCAATGTTACAAATGTTACAACCAAGATCACAACCTAGTCAAATGTATTGGTAGGCAAAGTCCTGATTTGATGCAGCCAGTTCATCTCAGTAGTATCTGATACACGAAACCACTCTCCTGTAAACCCTTATTGATACAGGTATATAAGATATTAGATTTCTTTTTATTGGCACGTCCACATGAATAAACATTGAAATGGCATTATAGAAAGAAAGAGATAATTCATTAATGGCTAATGATCAGTGGCAGTTTTAATACATGAAATATATCTCGAGACATTGTTAGTTGTAATCATTGCCAAAGTAAATTGTAGAACATCCAGACCACCTTCATGTAATCTGCATCTTAAATCTTTTCATATGTTATTGTGATAAACGACCCCGTCAATTATGTAAATAACTTGACTGGTCATTCTAAAGAACTTTTGTATTACACACAACATTACTTGAATTTAAATTCTTAAAAATTGTGATTATCTCACATCATTCTCTTTGTTGCCTTTGCTTTCCTTTCAGGAGTGCGATGATCTTAGCTTCCTTGATGGTGACATCGGATGCAATGATATGTTCCATCTTGGTTCTTGCATATGAAGAAACTCCCTTGTCTTTGATCCATCATCGTGTCGTCATATAAATTTACTTGGTTCTTGTTTGGAGTTTCACATTTGTTGCTTTTAGAGCTGGAGATTATCCGAGTGATTGTATAGCTTGTCGAGTATCGTCGTAACTCAGCAATCCCTGGTTTCTAAATTGATGATAGTTTAAACTGTATTTAATAAGTGAATTAGCTTGATTTTTTTTCCTTCTTCTGAGGCAGTCTAGAGATTGATTTGTCTATTTTAATTATGGATAATTTGTGTTGGATTGTGAGAATGTTGAAGTTGAAACTTCATCTCTAAAGCAATATGAACTTCTCTGACGATGTATTAGATATTTTGGAGTTGAAGCATGTAACGGTTTGAATCTGTAAAAAAATTATTATTTAACCATGGATTGTGAAGAGCCTTTTCACTTTATAGTTGCGGTTGACGATATATTCACCATCATGTTGCTTTTTGTCTGTGCATGTTATCCTTTCCAGTTCTTATGTTCGTTGGTTTTTGTATGTCTTTTTATGGAAAAGGGAAAAAAGCAAATGACTGCTTCTCCAATGATGAAAAAAGAAAGCTGGCTTTTTTAGAAGTTTTCAGATTTTACACTTTGTGCTGTTGTTTGTTTGCTTGGTTTTGGTTTTTTTCTAGTTATAAGTAATCTTATCAGAACTCAACTGTAATCACTAATTGCAATCTGTTATCCTTCCTTTCTCCAAAATTTTGGAATGAAGACTTTGATGTTGTTGTTTGGTAAACATCCTTTATGAGTATGCTAGATTTTCCCGTGGCCACGTGCCTACGACAAGTCTTTAGAATGATACAACATATGAAAAAGTTTGTAAACAGTATAGGAAATAAATAAGAGAAGAAAGTAACCCGAGCTTCTCTATTGGATCACAACCAAGATCAATGTTACAAATTGGACAACAATCAACCTTTTCATCAATCAACTTCCTGCAAATGCATATGAAAAGCTCGTTATTGCCAATTTATGGACAAAATGGTAAAACTACCAAAATCCCAAATAACTGAAAAAAATAAAATACAAATGATACAGAATTTCCTTGAATATCAACGAACAACTGCAAGGCATGGGAAAAGAACATGGATAAGTGATTGTTCACTATTAAGGTAGAAAATTGGTCCAAATTGAAAAGTGGAAAAAAATGATCTTCACCATTCACCTAAGCTATGACATGAGAAACTCTTGAAGAAGGCAAATAATGTGAAACGGGTATAATTTCATCAAAAACTTTTGCACAACTCAAATGGGAACATTGTCTTCAGATTCATATAATGGATGGTGATGCGTCAACTGTGAAGGCCATCCATCAACTTAATTTGCTTGAACTGAGGTATATCGCCCCTTTCATGATTCATATAATGGATTGTATAAATGCAATTGAAGACAATATTTAGTCTAAATCCCAAATCCGAACATAAATGCATCTTTTCTCCATTGAATTTCATTCCCGTGTTCAATAACAATTACCCATCTCCCTTTCTAATTGCTTGAATCCATCAATGATGAAATTCCTTTTGAAGTGTTTCCATCAAATACGATTTTATCACTCATATCTCAGTCAGCGATCACCTTTGCACAATTCAAACGGCATTATTCAAATTATTATGTACACATCTCTGCCTAAATATTTGATCTCCATCATGCTATGCCCGACACTGATTGTAAGCAGACTTTTTATTTGTAACTTTCTCATCAGTACTATATGATCTTTTTAAGTCCTTATCACCTTCCTTGTAATACCCTGATCTTCCAAATATACGAAAGGTTATTTATTTTTATATATAGTGTGCTTGTGTAATATTGTTGGCTATTATTTTCAACATGATGAATAAGAACCTTGTTTTTATAAAGTATTTTCCCTAAAGCCCAAATGTTAATTTGCTTATTTACTTCCACAAAATAACTATTTTGGCCCAATTGATTTCTAGCCCATGAAATAAATCTTTTATTATTTTCTACAACTTGTATGTGTAACATTTTCTTTTAAAAAGACCTATTTTTGTATGTACAAATTCTTGTGGGGTGATTTATGCATGCACGTGCATTTTGCATACACGTGCACAATGCACAAATCTTGGCCGGTTGGGTGTAGTAGTGGGTTTTGATGGTGGGTGGTTATTTTGGGATGTGGGTGGTTATCACAACCCCCTAATCAATCCTAGCCCTTGATCCTCCAACTCCCTAGTGCATCCTAGCCCTCCATCTCACTCTAATCTGTGTATAAATACCCCCCCTCTCATCCATTGTTCTTTACACTAAGATTTTTCTATAGAGATTATTATTGTAAGAGTTTGTGTGTGGAGGTCGGACATCATTCTCTGAAGATCTTCGGCAAGGAACAAGGAGTGCCGCACTGTAGTAAGGAGCTTTTGCTGGATTCGATTACTTCGTCAAATAAGGTGGGTGTTTCTCAGGACTTCTAATGTAGGAATTATATCTTGGTTGTGATATTTGTTACTATGTTTCTGAAAAGTAAATTCAATATATTAGAATTTGCCTGAGTATGGTTATGATGATGATAATGAAAGACAAGCAGTGTAATAATGACACTGTTAATTAGAATAAATTGGGTCTGTACAGTCGACTGTCTTTGGATGAGTCGACTGATACGAGACGCATGTTCTCATATTTTGATAGAAAGTTCCGTGGTGTATATGTGTATGGACTAAAATGAAACAGAAATGCCATTTTGTATCTTCTATGACGTATATGACTGAGAGGACATGAACATGTAGAAAGAAACTAGTGACATTAGGGAAATTGAGTTTGGGTCGTTACAGTCGACTGTCGATGGATAAGTCGACTGGTACGAGATAACCGTCACATACTTTGTTAAAAAGTTTTCGTTGACATATATGTGTACAATTAAAATTAAATAGTAAGGCTAAACTCATATTCTTCATGGTATACATGAATGAGGAGCCAGGAGCCTGTGGAAAAAGAACTAGTGATGATTAACAAAACTAAGAATGGTCTGTGCAGTCGACTGGTGATATGAACAGTCGACCGATACTTTGCTTAAACTATGAATGATCCAGCAGCTTCATGAAATGAAGTATTTTTCTATTATGTTATTCTGGTGTAATGGTTTGAAATTAATGTTTTCATTTCTGCAAGAAAGTTATGAACAAGAGTAAATGCATGTTTAGCATCACTTGAAGAAAAGACAATGTTAGTTATTTTGAAATCCATGTTGTAACTGAACAGTTAAAGAAATATGTAAGTATGATTAGATAGTGTAAATTGGCACTATGATGCATGTGCGAGTACTAGCAGATGGGAAGATAATCCCTTAACTTGAAATGTGGAATGTGTACTGCTTAAAAACCCAGGACAGACGACTGATGGATGAACAGTCGACTGTCACGTGGATAACATTTTGAACCTGAAAAGTTGCGGGACAGCCGACTGGCCGTGTGCAGCAGTCGACTCTCCCGAGTGTTTATGATGAACTTGTATTGACTGTACGAGTCGACTGGTACTCTTCCAAGTCGACTGTACAGAGTAGATTTTGATATGTCAGAGATTCCAGTTTTGATTATTGCTGAAAGTTGTGAACTTTATGATTGATGCCAATGAACTTTTATGGCTGTATGAATTTATATGAAAAGAATCATAGATGTGAGTTGAGAATTAAATGAACATGAAAGGCTAAGATCATGATAAGAAAGTTTGTGAGACTCTAAATGAATTATGAGCTAAAAGTGCTCAATTGGAAATTGTGAATTGGAAATTGAAACGAAGAGTAGCTAAGTCTCCCCCGACAGTGAAATGAATGAAATGAAATGAAATTGAAAAGAAGACCAAGGATGGTCATGTATTGAAATGAAATGATAAGTTCGGTTTGGTGGAGAGGCTAACTCTAGAGCTTTGATTTTTATTCATGATTCTAATGATTTTAGTACATAGTGAAGAGGTGATGAAAGTGAGAGAAAAACATAAGTATGAGAACTAGAGTTTACGGTGCGGGTGTGTGAGCCACAGAATGCATGCTTGATGAGTCAAGACATGGCGCGGGCACAACTCAGAATGATCGGACTTTAGTCACGCTTGTGGGGTGTTTGGTGACTGCAAGAGGATCGTGTTCAGGGAGGAGGCTAAATTGCCGCAGAATGCATGTTTGATGAGTCAAGACATGGCGCGGAATTCTACTCCAGGGGCCAGGATACGTGCTTGTACTCATAGATCATCTAGGATACTCACTGTAATTACAGAAGTAGAGTAAGTCATGGCGAGGGATTGAACCCTACAAAAATGAAGAACGGTCAAGAGGCTTGCCCTCGGACCTATGTAGTATGGGATGCATAGAATCCGAACAAGTGCGCATTAGTATCATGTAAATTAAGTAATTGCATTAAGGATTAAGTGCACGATCATGACACGACATCATTAAGATTTTCCCCTTTACTTTAATTGTTATGTGAACAAGTTTGTGATCTGTTAAGAAATGAGAATCGTTATATTGTTTCTGGCATAGAGAGGATGGCCATGTATAATTATCGTCGGTTGAATAAACTGACGTACCCACAGTTTTGTATGCAGGATAAATTACATGTAAAGAGGAATGGATGCATAGAGATTTACCATGTTGTTGTACATTTATGTAAATGTTGTATATTTTTACTTCTGCTGTGCAAAATAAAAAGTGTAATATGATGTAAACTCTGATGTAAAGTGAAAAGTTTAAATTCCTTGTAAAATTGTACTGAAGAAAGTGAAAAGATCCTGTAGAACATCTCGAATTCAGTGTTTTGGGATTCGGGGCATTACATTCCTGGTGAGCTGTTGATTTCTCGACAATAGTCGCTCTAGCTTACTGGATAATTGGGGAATCACTCAATACGAATGACTCCTTAAACACCATAAAGTTTACAATCGATCAGTCCATTTATCTGGATATATTTGTTCCCAGTCAATTTTTTGTAAAACTGGTTGGTTTTGTGCATTAACGTGATCCAAAATTGCCTTTGGGAAATTAACGTGATTCTATATGTTGACTTGATTTTAGTCATTTTGTATGTACAGTTGACAAATACAAACTGTATTTCGTAATTAATGAATTCATGTATCCATGTACTGATGCGTAGAAGTAGCCACTCTTAACATTATTGACAGTGTAAGAAATATGCAATTCTGGACATTTATTGCTTTCAATAAAAATGTGCGTGTATTGCATCTTTTCTTCACTTTGTTTGGGAGGCGTTTTCATTGTGATCCACCATTCTCCTCGATACATTCTCATGGTCATCATAACATTATATAATTTTTTAGCCTAATTTGTGTTGTTAATCTGCCATCTTCATCTGACCAAGGTTTTGCATCATCCAGCTGCAAGTGCAACAATGTGTTGTTGGAGGTTCAATTTATGAAAATTTAAAGTGTTTGCGATTAAGACGATAATTTGTCTGTTTGTGATCCTTTGAAATAGATTTTATATAGTTTCAGGCTTCCCATTATAGCTGATTGGAATCAAACTACATTACATACGATAGATTCTCTTTCTAAGGGATATTTTTTATTCAGTTACAAAATGCAAAGTCAGTAATAAAATCCTACATTTGTTTTTATTTTTATTTGGGTGGGCTTCTTATTTTCCTACACAAATAATGTGTAAAGTTAGTAAGTCAGTTATTTTCCTACACTTTTCGAGAAAATAGATCATTAGTACGTGATATGGCTAAAAATGGGGTTAAATCGGAACCGTCCAGATAGGGCACGAATCTTGAAGCTTAGGGGTAAAACGGTAATTTCACATACAAATGGGCCTGAAACGGGTACTGGATCTCCTTCTCACAGATCCAATAACCCACGAACGGATCCACTCCAACTGGGTATGGGTCCCGACCCGATACAGACCCAGACCAGCAAGAGGAAATCAGGGTCTCTGATTTGACTAAATCAACGGGCCTGATTTGCAGTTATCCTCTGACCGGGAATCAGGGATCAATTTCCTAAACAAATTGTGAGGATTTTACTCCTGACAGTTACACTGGAAATCAGGTCCCTAATCACTCCCATGGCGACTATAAATACCTCCTACCTACCACTGTGACCAGGTAATCACTCTTTTTCCAGCTTAAGCTCTTTCTTAATCATCCCTGGTTACTGACAAAAGCGTCGGAGGGTGCGTCGCCGGAATCAACCCCGGTGTATCGCACTTCCTTGCAGGTTAGCGGCAGGAATCAACAGGAGTGGATCCGCTATTCAGGTTTTTCTACGAACTCACAAATCTCATCTGTTTACCCCCACACCAGATCCAGCGGTAACAGATTGGCGCCGTCTATGGGAAAACCATATGAATAGCCTCCGCCTCTTCCTCGTCGACTAGCCCTTCTCCAGCCATGCCTCCCAAAAAGGTCAGGTCTAGGGGGTCCAACTGCGGACCCAATCCCGCCGATCAGCAAGAGGAAGTCCCCGTGCATCCTGCTCCGCAGCCCGAACAACTTCCTCCCCCGGTCCAACAGGGCCAGCCTACTCTTCCGAACCAACAACCCCCAAATGGTCCTGCTGGTTAGAACCAGCGGAGGCAGAAGCAACCTCTCCACCCAGACCATGTCTCAATTCACAATGCCTGCTCGGACTCTATGGCTTCCCATAACCCCCGAGCCTCCGACCTCCGCAACACCGTTCTGAATCGCCAAAAGGATGAGGACCTTCGCAACCATCTAGATGAGAGGTGGGCCCGAGAGGGAGCCTCCCGCCAGCATCAAGGTGAGCGATCTCCTCATTGCCGAGATGGCAAGAGGTCTCCGGACCGAAGAGGACGAGGGGAATCTCCCCAGCGTCGTAGGAGGAGGCCGCATTCCCCTACTGATCGACATCATCCGAGGAACGATGAGGCACCAATCACTCATGCCGAGTTCCTACAATTCCAGGCAACTGTGTTGCAGGCCCTCAACCTTCGCCCCAACAACAATAATGCCTAGAGGGTTCCAACACCCCTACGGGTTCCAAGTCCTCGCCACCGATCCATAAGTCCTCCCCCGGCTCCTAGTCACCGGCAACACCATCATAGTCCTCGCCGATCCCAGGACTATCGACGTCCTAGCCCCCGCTCCCCTTCCTATGAAGACGAGTCCACGGGCTCGATCGACTATCCGGAGGGACGATGCCCTCTACCGTCGTCTCCACGAGATGGAGAGACGCATCGGCCGTATGGACAAGGAGGAGGAGTCGAGAGGAACGACCGCCCGCCCCAGCAGACCGCCCTTCTCTCGGACTATCATGGAGGCTCCCATTCTGAGGGGTTTCAAGCCTCCGCAGTTTGAAACGTACTCAGGGGAGTTGGACCCTATTGATCATGTCGAAAGCTTCAAGACATTGATGCTGATTCACCAAGCTTCCGACGCCATGCTTTGCAAGACCTTCCCCGCCACTCTTAAGGGTTCGGCACAGGAATGGTACTCCCTGCTCGCTCTCTCTTCCATCTTCTCGTTCGAGCAGTTCGAAATGCTCTTCATAACTCATTTTGTGAGTAGCAGGCGAACAGAGAAGACTAGCCTCTCCCTACTCCACCTCCGACAGGAGAGGGGAGAAAAGCTGAGGGACTATGTGAGGAGATTTACCACGGAGGTCAGGTGCATCGCCTCCCTCGACCAGTCAGTGGCGACCGTCGCGTTCCAGTCGAACGTCCTCAACTCCAACCTCCGATCGTCCTTCGCCAAAAAGCCCCCGCACAACTTCGCCGATCTTCTCCTCAGATGCGAGAAATATATTCGGGCGGAGGAGGCCGAGTGCCTCCCGAGTTTCGGAGGATCCGCCTCCGGATCGAAGAGGAAGACGACAGAGGAGGAAGGGTCCAAGAAACTACAGAATGACAATAGCGGTCAGCGTCGTCCTCCCCCCAGGTTCGAGAAGTTCACTCCCCTCACCACCAATGTCTCCACCATCCTGATGGAAGTGGAAAAGGAAGGGGTTATACCTCCCGCTCCGAGGATGAACACCCCGACCAAGAGGAGAAACAAGGAGAAATGGTGCCATTACCACCGGGACCACGGCCACGACACCAACGAATGCCGGGCGTTGAAAAATGAGATAGAGGCCCTCATCCAGAGGGGGCAGTTGGCCAAATTTGTGAAGGCAAACGATCGGGGGGATCGCACCACTCCTCCGCCTCGGGGGGCTAACAAGCGCTCCGAGCGACGCGATGAAACCCCCGAGTTCGGGGAAGAACGGGTTCTGCACCTTATCCATGGAGGCCCAATAGGGGGCTCTTCCAACTCCTCTCGGAAGGCCTTCGTCCGAGAGATCAACTCTGTTCATAGTGCCCCTCCCCCCAAAGGCCTCGGCGTCCCAGTGACCTTCTCTGATGAAGACCTCGAGGGGGTCCGAACTCCCCACTGTGACGCACTTGTTATCGACCTCCGCATGGCGAACTTCAAAGTGCAGAGGGTCCTAGTAGACAACGGGAGCTGTGTGAACATCCTCTTCCTCTCGGGCTTCCGAGGGCTGCAACTATCCCGGGATCGCCTCAAACCAGCCGGCTACACGCTCGACGGGTTCACGAGGGTACCAGTAACGGTCGAAGGGGTTATCACCCTGGACGTAACTGCTGGGAAGACCCCTACTACCCGGACAGAGCCGATGGAATTTATGGTCGTTGATGTCCCCGCTGCATACGATGTCATCTTGAGCCGACCTGACCTAGCTGCCCTGGAAGCCGTTCCTTTGGCGTACCACCTCAAGATGAAGTTCCCCACCCGGGCGGGAGTGGGAGAAGTCAGGGGCAGCCAAGAGACGGCTCGGAAGTTCTATATGACTTCCACTGGGGGTCCAGTTCTCTCCCTCGAGACTTTAGAAATCCCCGAGCCGAATGTCTGACCCACGTCCGAGCCGGAGGACGAATTGGAAGAAGTACTCTTCTCGGACGAGGACCCGAGTCGAAAATTCCTCATCAGCAAGTCCTTGCCGACTGCCCTATGCTCCGACTTGGTGTAGTGCATCCGGGGGAACCGCGACCTATTTGCTTGGTCCGCCGCGGATATGCCCGGGATTTTCGAGGAGCTTCTAGTGCACCGCCTCAGCGTCGAACTGGGGTGCAGACCGGTTCAGCAGAAGAGGCGTAAATTTGCTCCCGAGCGACAACAGGCCATCAAGGAGGAAGTGGACATGCTCCTAAAAGCTCGGTTCATATAGGAGGTGAACTACCCCGAGTGGCACTCCAATGTCGTCATGGTTAAGAAGTCCAATGGTTCCTGGAGGATATGCATCGACTTCACAGACTTGAATAAGGCGTGTCCTAAGGATCCGTTCCCTCTCCTGAATATCGACACCCTCATCGATGCCACCTCGGGCCATGAGCTCCTCAGCTTCATGGACGCCTTCTCCGGCTATAACCAGATCCGAATGTTCTCCCTGGACATTCCGAAGACCTCCTTCGTTACCAACCAAGGCCTCTAATGTTATAGAGTCATGCCGTTCGAATTGAAGAACGCTGGAGCCACCTACCAGCACCTCGTTAACAAAGTATTCCAAAGCCAGATAGGCCGCAACATGGAAGTATACGTCAACGACATGCTCGTAAAGAGCGTCCGAGGTACCCACCACGTAGCCGACCTCTAGGAGGCGTTCGGCGTACTGAGAAGGCACAACATGAGGCTTAACCCGAACAAGTGTGTGTTCGGGGTCTCGTCAGGAAAGTTCCTCGGCTTTATGGTCAGCCAACGAGGGATCGAAGCAAATCCTGAAAAAATCAAGGCCATACTGGACATGGCCCCGCCACGGAACGTCAAAGAAGTGCAGAGACTTACGGGTCACCTCGCCGCTATTGGGCGATTCCTTTCGAAGTCTGGGGAAAAGTGCCTCCCCTTCTTCAAGGCCCTCAGGGGAGCCAAGGGTTTCGAGTGGGGCAAACTGCAGCAGGAGTCGTTCAAACAGCTGAAAGCCTACTTGGTCAATCCTCCCCTGCTCAGCAAACCCGTTCCGGGGGAAACACTCTTCATCTACTTGGCAGCTTCCGAGCAGACTTTAAGTGCCGTCTTGGTGAGGGAAGAGGACCGGGCTCAGAGGCCCATTTACTATGTGAGCAAGGTGCTCCGGGATGCCGAGCTCCGCTACCCGAAGGTAGAAAAGATGGACTACGCCCTGGTTATGGCGGCAAGGAAGCTCCGCCCATACTTTCAGTCTCACTCGGTTGTGGTCCTCACCGACCAACCGCTGAAGCAGGTCCTCCACAAGCCGGAGACCTCAGGCCGACTTATGAAATGGTCCATCGAGCTGAGTCAACACAACATCTCCTACCAGCCTCGGACTGCGATCAAAGCTCAAGCCCTCGCGGACTTCATCATCGAAACCACCATTCCCGAGGTCAGCCATGTCCCGAACGGACCCCCGATCTGGACCGTTTTTGTGGACGGTTCCTCTTGCAACGAGGGAAGCAGTGCCGGTATCATCCTGACAGGTCCAGATGACTTCATCCTCCAGTATGCCCTCTGCATGAATTTCAAGGCCTCGAACAATGAAGCAGAGTATGAGGCACTAATCGCGGGCCTCGGACTTGCCCGAAGTGCTGGGGCGCAGCATCTCCGAATCCATAGTGACTCCCAGCTGGTCGTGAACCAAGTTTTGGGCGATTACGAGGCACGGGACGAACGGATGGCGAAGTACATCGCCAAGGTCCGAACCCTCATGGCCCGGTTCGAAGAGGCACTCATCCAATGAGTCCCTTGAGAAGAGAATTCACAGGTCGACGCCCTCTCCAAGTTGGCCTCATCCTCCCTCCAAGGTCTCGAGCAGACCGTTTTGATCGAGGTCCTATTGAAGCCGAGCATAGAAGACGAGATCCTCGGCTCAGTGGAGTCATTACCGGTCCTACTGCAAGATAATTGGATGAAGCCGTTAGTGGAATTCTTAAGGGATGGACTCCTCCCCGAGGACCCCAAGGAAGCACGCCGAGTAAGAACCAGGGCCTAGCGGTACGTCCTAATCGAGGGGGTCTTATACAAGCGCTCCTTCTCGCAGATTGACGGCCGACCGTACCTGAGGTGCCTTTCCCCCGAATAGGCCGACTACGCCTTACAGGAGCTCCACGAACGCATAGGCGGGGCGCACTCAGGGTCTAGGTCTTTGGCTCGGAAAGCTCTGAATTACGGATACTTCTGGCCGACTCTCCTCCAAGACGCCGAGCGACACGTTCGGCAATGTGGCTCTTGTCAGAGACATTCCAACATTCGTCGCCTCCCCCAGGTCAACCTCGCCTCCCTATCAAGTCCTATCCCCTTTGCAAAGTGGGGGATGGATTTACTAGGGCCATTCCCTCCAGCTCCGGGCCAGTTCAAGTTCTTGGTTGTAGCCATCGACTACTTCTCGAAGTGGATTGGGGCCGAGCCCCTTGCCACTATCACCGAGAACAAGGTGCATCAATTCTTCTGGAAGAGCGTCGTCTGCCGATTCGGCGTCCCCCGTGTCCTCGTCACAGACAATGGAACTCAGTTTACTGGGGCCGCATTCCGAGCTCTGTGTGAAGACCTTGCCATCCAACAGCGCTTCTCCTCCGTCTCCCACCCACAGTCGAATGGCCAGGCGGAGAACGCTAACAGGCAAATCCTCTCAGGTATCAAGAAGAGACTGGACAAATGTTCCAAAGTCCTGTGGGTCGACCAACTCCCCAATGTGCTGTGGAACTATCGCACCAACAAGCGGACACCCACAGGAGAGTCCCCGTTCAACCTCACCTATGGGTCCGAGGCAGTGATACCTCTCGAAGTCGGAATACCTTCTCCTCGCCTCGCAGCCTACAATGAGAAACAGAACGCTAGAGACCTCCGGGCGAACTTAGACCTGGTTGACGAGCTGAGGGAAAGAGCATCAATACGCCAGCAGAACTACCGGAGGAGGGTCGAACTGGCATACAACAAGAAAGTCCGACCCACCGATCTCAAGGAGGGGGACTTGGTCCTCAGAAAGCTAGCCATCTCCTTCCCCAATCAGAAGAACAAACTAGCTCCGAATTGGGAAGGACCCTACAAGATCACGAGGGTAGTTCGGCCCGGAGCTTATCTCCTGGAAGACCTAGAGGGTAGAGAGATTCCGAGGACCTGGAATGCCGACCACCTGTTAAAATACCAAGAAAGCGCCCCGGCGTCTCTCTGAGTATCACAAGATGTCGAACCATTCCTCTTCTCTAACTTGTAATTCATTTCTTAAGTTGTTATATGTAAAAACGGCTCGCCGTCAATTATCAATGAAGAATGCTTTTTCATACTTATAAGATTGCTTGCGTCTCTCCGCCTTTTTTCTTTATTCAATCAATGGTTCGGAGTCCAATACCCGGCTCGACTCTACTTCGCAAGCTTGCCCTTAAGCAAGCCAGACGTAGTTCGCCGTGCGGAATTGCTCCCACAACCGTTGAACTCTAACGATGGTTCCGGAGTCCAACACTTGGCTCGATTCTACTCCGCAAGCTCGCTCCTCAGCAGGCTAGGAGTGGGTCACCATTCGGAATTGCTCCCACAACCGTTGAACTTTAACGATGGTTCCGGAGTCCAACACTTGGTTCGATTCTACTCCGCAAGCTCTCTCCTCAGCGGGCCAGGAGTGGGTCGCCATTCGGAATTGCTCCCACGACCGTCGAACTCTCACGAGGATCGGCGAGCCCACCATTGGGTAAGACTCGACTTGCCTCACAACTTCGCGATAAGAGGAGACAGAAGCACTGCTCGGCACCTCTAGCCGAATGCTCTTGTCGCCGAACCGCGAACGAGCGAGAGGTATGCACGGAGCGCACCACGTCGCTCGAACTCTTAGACCTCCGGTCGGCTGACCGAGCAAGTGCCCATCCGAGCGTCAAAACGAAGAAACTCACTTTCTCCTCAACTTTCGTGTAAGATCTCGATCAGATGGCCCAGATCTTGCCAGCGACGCTAAACGACAAGATAGCATTTTCTTGGGAACTGGGTCCATCTCGAGATTCGTGCCACCATTCAACGGTTCAGATCGCGCTACGGCGCCGAACCACGAATGAGAGAGGGGCTGGGTCGGAGACCTCGGCACGACGAACACAGTCAGAACCGAAACAACTACGCAGAGCTACAAAAGACATGCTAGTTCGTGAAAAAAATATTATTAATAATTGGGACACAGTTCAAAGCAACTTTTCCATACAACAAGGTCACAAAGCCTTAAAGAACAAAAGATACATTGCCGACCCGCTACACTTGGTTTTTAAATAAAAAATCATCACCGTCCCGTTCGGTCGTCAGTCCGGCAACCTCGGCCGCCAGTTCCTCTTCCTCCTTTCGAAGCTTCGCCTCCACGGTCCGCAAGTGACTGATCTCGGAGAGCAAATCGTCCCTTTTGGCTATTATTTTCGAAAAATTGTGCCGAACACACTGGATCCGAAGGGCGATGCTAAAGGCGGTTGCGAACCTTCGTCCTCTCCTATAGGGGTCATCTCGACGATCCTGCTTTCCAAATGTCGGATCTCGGTGCCTCGCTGACCTAGAATGAGCTGAAGGTGGCCCCGCTCGCTTTTGGCTCGGCATAATTCTAGCTCGACTTCATAGAGCCGCTCTCGGCACCTCGCCGAGCGCAACCTCGTCACCCCTGAGCCAGTCTCGGTTCGAGCGTCGTCGTCCGAGCGATTGTTCTTAAGCTACCACCACGAGCTGAAAAGAGAAAGAAAAACGAACAACAAAATTTCAAACATTGTCGAAGTCCAACACTTGAAGAATTTTCAAAACAAACTATCAAGCTTTTATTCCAATGAAGTAACTCTACATACAACAAGACTGACGCTACAACAGAGTTTTACAATAGTTAGAAGGAACATAAGACAACTTGTTTAGTGCCTCTTCGGAAGGGGTACGCTTCGGTTCAAGGAAACGCGGGGGCGGCGACGCCTGGCCTCCGAGCTCGATTCCAAACCCGCGAAGCGAGATCCCCCTTCGCTGCTAACTCCAACCGTGGCGCCGACCGAGGCACCGCTAGACGAGACAGCTACACTACTCTGAGCGTCAGCAGGACTCCGCCTAGCCGCGGGCAAACGAGTCGCAAGTTCATAGAAGGTAATCCCTCTCTCGCTCTCTTCGCGAGTACATGACGTACTACGAACGTTGGCCCGCTCCGGCAGAGGCTTGAGCGACGCGACCTCTTCCTGCAACTCGATAATCCTATCCCTCAGAGCGTCATCCTTCGCCGACATCTTCAAACGAGGAGGTCTTGACAAGCCCGAGACATTGGTGCTATTGGTCGCGAGCCGTCGATAATGGGTGACCTCGATCCCCCTGTCTATCGTAATCCTCCTAAGCTTGTCGACCTCGGCCAACAACTTTTGGCGCTCGGATGACACCTTCTCCAACTCGGAAGTTAGCTTCTCTTCCTCCGCCGAACGTTCTTTCTCCGCTAACTCCAAGTGTCGGATCTCGGCCAAGAGCTCGTTATTCTTTTGCTTGACGAGGGAGAGCTCCCTACGAAGTCGCCCGGTCTCACCTTCGGGACAAGGAGCTTGGGGTTGCTTCCGCAGTTGCTTCAACTCGCAACAATACCCCCTCGCAGCTACCTTTATCTCCTCCAGCTTCAAGAACATATAAAACTGCCTCTCTCGGCTATGGGAAAGCCCTCGCTTCGTTTTGGTCAGCTCCTTACGAAGGTATGCAACCTCCGTGATCGGACCAAACTTCACCTCAAAAGCAGAGATAAATCGGAGGCCCAACACTTGGAGAATTTTACGCCTAATCAAACACAAAATCCGGAGACTAACACTTGGAGAATTTTTGGCCAAACAAAGAGTGTTTTCATTCAAAACTCAAAAAAGCGTTACAAGAGCGGTGGCCAGTCTGCAGTTAGGCTTACAAAAAAAAACACAAAAGACTAAAAGACGCAACCAAGTCAGGGGTCGACCTTTTTGTCGTTCGGGTCTGTCGACCCCTCGGCCTTGTCCTCGCCCTCGACCTCGTCCTCGTCCTCACTCTCGCTCTCCTCCTCAGAGTCGTCCTCCTCCTCACCCTCGGCCTCAGTCTCACCCGGGCCTTCGACACCGTCGGTCTGTCCCTCGGGGCCGAGCATCGCCTGGGGAAGCTCCTCCTCCCCCTCCACGGGGTCGTAGAAGTGGTAGGAGGACGTGTCGAACCCCGAATTCCGAGCAGAGATATGAAGCAGGGCTCGGCCGTACGCGTCCTCCATGTTCTTGAACATGTGCTGCTCGGCCTCGTCCTGGACAGCCCTCTTCGCCTTCGCCACCGTAGACTGGTGCTTGGCCATGATCTTCTCGGTCTTCTTCCGAGCCCTCTCCGCCTCCGACCGAGCATTGGCCAACTCCTCCTTCAGCTCGACATTCTCCTTCTCTGAGGCCTCAAGCTTGGATGCCACGTCCTTCGATCGCTGAACGGCGTCGGCCAGCTGCGCCTCCAATCCTGCCACTTCGACTCCGCGTTTTGCCGAGAGGAGTAGCTCAGCATCGAGCAGCTTCACTGCTTTTGCGCGCTCCGACCTCTCCCGGTCGTACTGCGCCGTCAGCTCTTGTTCTTTACTCGCAAACTCTTCGAGCAAGAAGTTGAAGTGGCAGAGGGTCTGAAAAGAGAACAAACCGTTAGGGTCCGAACCTAGAAACTTAGAAAATTTAAGAAAAAATGCTTCAATAAGAAAGTGTTTGGCCCACTCACCGACATCGTGTTCCGAGCGATCTGCATCGTCGCGTCCCTGACTTGACCGGACTTAAGGGCTGCTCGGTCCTTTGGGGTCGGCAGGTGCTTCACCGCCTGCATACAAATGTTGCCGTCGCCCAAAAAACCATCGAATTTCATCACTTGCCAGTCGGGGACGAAGATCTGCTTGTGCCCCTCGGTCAGAATCTTCTCCGCATCGGCAGTGAGGGGCGGAACCTGGAGGGATAACACCTTGCTCACGTCGAATGCGCCGCTCGACGAGCCGGGAGCATCTCCCTTCGCCGTTGGAGTCAGCACATCCGAAACAGGAGGATCGGAGGCCGCGACCTTCTCATGCACGGGATCGGCCTCCGGAACGACGACCCCCTTCAGGTCGGCGGTCTTCGGGACCGAAGGTATCTTCGGAGCTCGGCCGCCCTGAGGCCCTGTCGAGGGTCTCTTCTTTCTCGTCTCCTGCTCCCTCACCTTGGCCTTCGCCATCAACGCCCTATAGTCCATCTTCGAAGACTCTGCACAAACCGAGTGAAGAAACTTAGAAAAATTTTCATGAACTTCAAGCAAGAAGCAAAAATACCAGAAGCGTACTGGGGTCGATCGGACTGAGACCCCCCGAAACAAAGCCTCCTCGGTGTATCTTTCCAACTTAGCGTCGGCAGGCCGAGGAGTTTCTTGAGGACTTCCGCCTCCTCGTCACTCAGCACCGGCTCCTTCTTCGCTCGCTTGGGCAGGCCTTCCCTCAACCAAGCTATCGGAATCGCCCAGGGTGCGGGAGCTCGAACAATGAAATACTTCTCCTTCCAATGCTTGATCGAGTCCGGGTTCTTGATCAACTTCACGCCTGTCCGCGGCGAAAGGTAGAACCTCTGCTCGTTCCTATTCGGCTGGCAAGGGCGGTAGAGGCTCCGAGGGAGAAACATGCTCGGCTCGGCACCGATCTCTTGACACTGGAGAACAAACGCCAAGACGTGCCTCCAAGTGTTCGGCATCAGCTGGGCAGGGCACAAACCGTACCAATTAAGAACCTCGACGATGAATGGATGAAGCGGAAAACGAAGCCCGGCGGCCATGGAGTCGAGGGAAAAAATGCACGCGTCAGCCGAAGACGACGTGCAGGCTCGGAAACCCGGTCCAGGGAGAAGTAGCCCGTACTCGGCAGGGATCTGGAATCCGGTCCGGATTCGATGCAGATCAGCCTCAGTAAGAGACGAGATGGTATGGTCCACCTCGGACAACTCTCTCGGCTCATTCTCCTCTACAGACTTGGCAGTGCCCTGGGTCACCTTCTCCAGCATCTCTTCGGAGTAGCTGCGAACACCCCCCACGCTCGACAGATGAATAGGCTGCCGACCGAACTCCCCTGCCGTCTTTGGCTCCTCAATGATCGTGACCACTCCTTTACACTTCTGGGACTTCACCACAACCTCCTAGAGCGGCTCGGCTACTTTGCCACTCTTGCTCGGCCGAACAACGGTCTGCTCGGTCGGCTCTATCACCTCCTTTCCTTTACCCGCTCGGCCGACGACTTGGTCCGAGCCGGGGGTCTCATCCGAAGAAGTAATCTTAACCATTTTTCTAAAAAGAAAGGAGAGAAACTGACCTTGAAGTGACTGCTACGGTCGAAAAAGTTTGCCGGAGCAAAGAAATGCCTTACCGCGACAGCTAGCAGCACCACCCAGGAGCTAAAAACTTCGATGGTGAAAAGTAAAAACTTGAGAGAGAAAGTGAAAGTGAATAATGACACCTGGGGTGGGGGAGTGAAGATTTATAGTAAAAAGAAAAGTCTCTTGGGCTTCCTAACGTAAGGGTGCGACTTTTGGGACGCTCTTGAAACGTCACGAAGGCCCAAAACGACTTTGTCTTTTCACCCAGTCAAGTAGCTCGGCACAACAGGATCTAAATTCGAACAACGTGCAATCCGAACCCAACAGCAAAGGGACCGGTCGGCTAACCGAGCAAATGCCCATCCGAGTGTCAAAACGGAGAAAATTCACTTTCTCCTCAACTTTCGTGTAAGATCTCCATCAGACGGTTCAGATCTTGCCAGCGACGCTAAACGACAAGATAGCATTTTCTTGGGAACTGGGTCCATCTCGAGATTCGGGCCACCATCCAACGGTTCAGGTCGCGCCACATCGCCCGTACGAAGCACTTCGGACCCAGACGCTCCACCTCTGTCTAAAGAAGCCAAAGAAAATTTGGATTAAAAGTTTTAAGGCACCGCCCCCGGTGAGCCCCCCGGGCCCCAAGTCTCGGTCGGTTCCCCTCTCACCCGTGAGCAACTCGAAGCCTACGGCCTTGGAGCCGAAACCACGAATCGTTCAAGGGTTGGAGAGAAACCACCGTCTCGCGGGGCCCGGTTAAAAAGCAGATCGGCACACCTCCCATCTCTAACTTCTTCGGGCTGACAACCATCAGAAGCTGTCAGCCCGGAAGGAAGACAGAGATCGGAAGAGACCAATCCTTCCGAAGCAACTTGTCTGTAACGACCCGAAAAATAGCATATGGCTATTTTGCATCGACATGTGGGCGCAATTGAAAATTTCACGCAAGTATGTTATTTTTGATAACAATTATTTTTAATTAAGAATTATCGGTTATTGCCTAGTTTTATTTTATTATTATCTTCGAAATTAAATTATTTTTTATACGGATTATTACAAAGTAGTTTTAATGTATTTTGTATTGTTTGGAATTATTAAGAATAGAGAGTTGGGTTTTATTTGAAATGTATTAAGGCTAGGGGGCTTATACGAAACATTCCCTTAGATTTTTATCTATCTATTATTATCTATTTCCATTTTTACAAACCCCCCCCCCCCCCCACATTCTCTCCTTCTCCTTCCCTTCTCCTTCTTCTTCCTTCTTTTCTTCCCGTCTGGTTCTACCCCAACCCAGAAAACCCCTCCCCCGGTCCCCCCCCTCCTTCTCCTTCCCCTACTTCTTCCTCTCCCCATTCACACCCCAAACCAAAGAAAACCCAAACTCTTCTTCTCCCTTCTCCTTCTCCCCGTTCCATTCCCCTTCCCGAACCCAAAGTAGACCCCCGGCCTCCTCTCCTTCTTCTCCGATTCGCACCCAGCCAAAAGAACCCCCCCCCCCCCCCCCCACCATCTCCCTTCTTCCTCCTTCTCCTTTCCCGTTCCCTTCTCCTTCCTGGTCCGATACCGAACCCAAAAGAAAAGCCCCAACCCTTCCCCCTTCCCTCCTCCCGTTCGCTCCCAACGAAGAAACCCACACCTCCGCCATCTCCTTCTTCTCCTCCCCTTCTTCCCTTCCTGTTCGATCCCGAACGCCAGGAACCCATCGATCGCAAGGATCCTCCCCACCTCAAAATCCACCTCTATTCTTCGTCAAATCCAAATTAAAGCGAGGAGTAGACTAAGTGAGGGATTCTCTACATGGTGATAGCGTTGGATTTTCGATTGGATTCGGGAAGGTAAAACCCTAACTATTTTATTGTATAAAATTTAGTTGGGTTAATTTTTATTGAGTAGAATTATTTTAGTAGGGAGATTTAGAGATATTGGAAACTGTAGATGTGAAAGATTAGTAGGTTATTAGAGAGATTGTAAGTTATTAGTAAATTGGGGTTTTGGGTTTGTAAAAGAGAATTATATGGATGTGAATTAATTCTCGTATAGTAATAGATTTTGTAGTTGGACTATTAGATTATTTGGGGGTGGTTTTAGTAATTAATTGGGAATGAAAATACCGTAAGCGTTAGATTATCACGTGCATTGCACGTGTATGTTCCAAGCGTTCAGTAAACGCTTGAGTGATATTTGGGGATAGTGTTATTAGCTTTTATGATTAGTTTGAATTATTTGAGTTTAATTGCTTTGAAATTGATGATAGGATATATTGCGACTTTGGAGGCAAAGTGGCATGGCGCTTCGGATCTTCGCGGAAAATGGTGAGTTAATTTGTTTATATATTTGTGTATTTTATGGTTTAAGGAAATAAGTGAGTTGGTTTATTATATATTTTTGTGGTTTGATGAATATGTGAGTTATATTATTTATATAAATTGTGATTTAAGAAATATGTGTGAGTTAGTATATTTATATATTTTGTGGGTTGATGAATATGTGAGTTAATTTATCTAGGTATTTGTGATTTAAGAAATATGTGGTGAGTTATATTATATATATATATATATATTTTCGTGGTTTAAAGATATGTGTGAGTTATTTTAATTATATATTTTGTGGTTAAGAATATGTGAGTGTTGATTCATTTATGTATTTTGTGGTTTAAAGAAATAAGTAAGTATCGATTTATTTACGTATTTTTGTGATTGTAAAAAGTTGGTGAAATTAACTATTTTGAGCATATAAAAACCTATATAATGGATGAGTTATATTTAGATGATGATATCAAAATATGGGTGTATGGTTTATATACGTATTTTGATGTTTTGAAGAAGTTCGAATAAACTAAAGTATTGATATAAAAATTTATGGATCAAAGGGATCCTATAAAAAGTATGAATGGTAGAACTTGAGAGAATAGCATAAAGATGAGTGTTGTCTATGTCAAAAAAAAAAGGAACCCATTCATGCTATATGACATTCTAGTTGACTTATCATGTTTGAGTTAGTAAGTAGGACTACCATGCTTGAGTTGTATTAGATCCATGCTTGAATTGTTGTAGAAAGAAATCCATGGTTAAGTTGTAGTAGAATATCATGTTTGGGTCGATTTTAGAAAGAAACTCATGTTTGAGTCGATTATAGTAGGTATGCCATGATGAGTTGATTTTAGAAGAAACCCGTGCTAAGTTGATTATAGTAGATTCTTTTGTTACTTCTAATTTTAGAAGATCAAGTTTGCTAGTAAGCACAGTTGATTGCTTCTAGGTTTGATTACCTGTATGGTTGTTGTATGTGTTGTTGTCTCATACGCGGCTCGACTGGCCCGTATGTAGATGTTGGTCTCATACGGAGCTTATTTGGCTCGTATGCATGTTGTTGTCTCATACGCGGCTCGACTGGCCCGTATGTAGCTGTTGGTCCCATACGTAGCTGTTTAGCTCGTATGTGTTTTTGGTTACTCGTATGTAGCTTCTTAGCTAATACGCAGTTTGTTGTGCTCGTCTAGGGTGATATCATTGTCCTAGGGCTATTGACCATCAAGACGTGTGTTTAGCTTACTCCTAAGGGACTGTGGACGAGTTACTTCGCGGGTGCCGTCAGATCCTAACCGTTGGTTGATTGCGGACCGGAGTGTGACGAAATCCAAGTTCAGGTAGTAGCATGCGAATGCGTTCGTATTGCCGGGGTCTTGGATCGATAGGCCATGAACCAGATCCTGAGGGATTCTGGTGAGTTTAGGTTGAGCAGCCTAATAGAGTTATCTTGCGAAGTCTAATTTAAGACCTAGCATGTTGTGTAATGTTGTCATTCCTAGGATTGTTCAGGGTTAGGAACATCATTAAGGTAGTGACTTATAAAGATCATTTTACTTCGACCCTTTGCCGAAAAGAGAGGAGTTGGTTGTAGGTAGCGCCTTACGACCAACTTGTCCCTCGAAGCAGGCCTTAGGTGGTGTTATTGGGTTGTACCTTCCTGTCAAAGGGATACGTACGGTGCCTTCTCACGAGTTGGGAGCACGGGATGCGTATCGCACACTGTTAATTCCTGAAGTGCCATGATAAGGCGGCGGAGCTAGGGGAATGGACCCCGGAACTTCGTCGGGTCCTTGGCCAGGAGAGAGCGAACAGGCCATAGATCACGGTCTATGAGTTAGGAGCGACACAGGATAGGCTTTGTATGCTATACTGCGCTCGGAGAGACCCCGTGTTCGTCTGGTTTTTGAGTGAGGTCCGGTGTACCGGGTAGTAGTGGCAAACATAGACACCATGAGCGTACTGCATTGGTAGGACTTGACCACATTTGCAACCTCATCAGTCATGTAGTATCTGTCAGGAACAGGTTGTGTACAATTAGAAATTCATAACGCGGGTTCAAATCCCTATATTTGGAGAGACGGCTTGAGATGGGGCGTATGTAGTATGGGATGCATACTGTTCCGGAGACTTGCTTGCATTAGAATAAGGGCATCGTTGTATTGGTAATTTTGCATTAGAGTTTAAGTCATAAGGTACACAGGCACAAAATTATAGGTACACGTGTCTTTCCATTCGAGATGAATTGCGAGTGTGATAGTGAAGTAAATTAACAACCGAGCTATGGGCTTGGGATGTGAAGTGATATTACCCAAGTTGGGCTTGGGATGTGCGTGATTATTACCCAAGCTATCGGCTTGGCGTGTGATATGTTATTGCCAAAACTATATTGGGATATGGGGTACGTTGTGATAAAATGCAAGTAAATGGTAAGGTGAAATGAGATGTTAGGTTGGACATGAATGAATGGGGTAGTATGAGATTGAAGACATATATTTATGATGGGATACGTGATATAAGGAAACAAAATCATTATTGTATTATGAGTGGTTATTCAAATGGTTACTAAATATAAGTAGGTTATGAGCGGGTATAGATATATATACAGGTGATGACTCAGAGAGTATTTGATGTAAAATCTCATTTATGATGTTTACATATTCAGATGTCAAGTAAGATTTGTTTATCTTGGAAATTGTAAGTTCGTTATGTTTTTACTTGTAAGTTTAATTTATTTACTTATTTAATAAATTATACTCACACCAGAAATGGCTAACCCCTTAGTGTTTGGGGGTTAGGGAGTCCCTGGGCTACCCTAGGTCCCTACTGTTACAGGTCCTCAGCAGTGCAGAGGTGAGGTGTAGGTACAGGTTCCGTGGAGTGGAGCTCCAGTTATAATTCGTTGTTATGTTTAATTGTAAATAGTAAAGATTTATGCTTTAAATTGTATTTTTGATGTATAAGTATGAGGATGATGATGAAGAGTATAGTGTGAGACAGCAGGATATGGTTTGGACCCGTACCCATTTCGTTGTGGAGTGCCGGGCGTCGTGGTAGGTTTTTACAGGTTATTTTCTAAAAACTTACTATGTTTTCAAAGGAATTTATGCTTTTTAATTGATATTTGTTAAACCGTTATGAGTTTGGCCCCCAGAGCATATATATATATTGCCTGTGTGATGATGCTCATTTTGGCCTGGGGAGCCCGTATTATTATTGCCTGTGATGTAAGCTACGGAATTTAGAGCAAAATTCCGTAAGCTTTTCTGTGTTTTGGGCAAAAAATACAAGGGAGACTCTGTCCAAATTTTCTTTGAAACATAACTATTTTAGTTTATGTTTAAAGTGGTATAGAAATTGGAAGAATTGATTTTGGAGTCAAAAAGAAAAGAAAAGGGGCAGGCAGTACAGTTTGGTATTACAAACTGATATTTGTAATTACTGCATAGTAACTCTGTGTTGAAGAAAAGTTTTTAAATTTTCCAATTTTTCTGTGTCTCGAGACTAATTGAAAGAAAGATCTTGGTATGTGTCACGGTTTCCCAGCAACGGGGAGATCGGGGCGTTACAGATGGTATCAGAGCTGACTTCAATTTACAGTCCAACACAGTAGGAAAATTAAACTTTGATGCCTTTTAGGAGTTGGGTTTTAGCTAGTTGTAGATAGTTATAATTCATATTGTTGTCTCTTTGAACTTATGGTTTATAATTTTTCTATATCTGGACTAATTCCAGTATATGTGTTACCATCCTTTAAGCACATGAATGATGTTCGAGGTTGTCCTAACCAAGGAGGTGTTGATGGAAGAGAGTGAACCGATATCGATGGGTGATCCGATAATCTTGAGCGAGGAGCCAAGGAGGCTTCACCACCGTAAGGACTAAGTGTGGATCAACACACACCGGCGGCAGCCAGCATACATCGGGAAATGAGGAAGCTTAGGAAGTACGTGGTTAGGAAGAGTCGTCAAGCTAAGAAACTGGGTGATGCCTTCGGAGCTATATTAGAAGGCCTAGCAAATTGGCACGATTACAAAATGAATGGGAGCAAATCCCAGAGACCACCAAGTTTGTAGTATGCAGTCTTTGTGAGAGAGTCAGGCACAAGAAATCAGTCTATCCACGACCACAAGGGTAGAGTTCGCACTTACTACCAGCAAATTGTACAAGGCAGGAGTGCTAGTACCGGTATGTGCATATAGAACTGCAACTAAGTTAAAAGTTGTATTTTTGAAATTTATTTTTGGACGAGGAAGTAAGGTATGATGAAACACTTTCGTAACCAGCTGGATTTATATATATATATGGAAGCCATGCAGCTGTTTTGTTCAATTGTAGTTCATCACATTCTTTTGTCTGAATTATTTTTCAAGTGTTGAGATGTGTGCAGGAGGCAACTCTAGATTGGTTTGTTTGAATACACCATCTGGAGCATTAGCTTCGAGCAAATTACAGGAGAGAATCCTGGAAGTTTGAAGTAATGATCGTAAGCCATGCCCGATTCTAAGGAGGGAGTAGCTACTGAACTGCAAAAGACCGAGATAAGTGAAGGATTGACCTCAGCCAAAAACCGTGAAGGAAGCAAGAAGCTAGATGACGAGATCTAGCAAGCCAGTATTAGAGTGATTACTCAAGTTTAGAGCTCAATTTTGGCACGAGGGGAGTAGCAACCGAGTCCAAGTGAGCAAGTCAGAAGGCTTAGGCAGGAAATGTAGGGATTTAAGCACTGAAGCAGCGGGGTTTTCCAAGATCAGCTTATGATTAAGCAGCCACTAGGAGTACGCCCAGGAGGAGATATTGCTCAGACAGAGGGCAATCGTGTTAGCAATTCAACCAGGTCACCAAGAGGAGTGACTCAGGGGCTGAAGCGACAATGTGTGACTTCGTCCTTTCTAAGGAGGGAGTGGTCACCAATCAACAGGAGTCGTAACCAAGGAGTAAATCAACAACACTTGTAGACAAGAATAGAGCAAGGTAATGCAACCACTGTCTACTCCAGAGCAGGAGCAGAAGAATGTCAGCATCAAATTCATGGTGGATCTGTCAAGAAGGCTGAAGGACTATAGTTCAACTTGGTAGAAGACCAATTTTCGAGCATGTCACTCGAGGAACTGAAGATGGTTCGGGAAAAATGTCTCGTGAATCATTGATGTGTGAGGTTGTCTTCCTCTCCACTAGCAGCGTTCTGAGGACAGAACGATTCTAAGGAGGGAGTGATGTAACGACCCGAAAAATAGCATATGGCTATTTTGCATCGACATGTGGGCGCAATTGAAAATTTCACGCGAGTATGTTATTTTTGATAACAATTATTTTTAATTAAGAATTATCGGTTATTGCCTAGTTTTATTTTATTATTATCTTCGAAATTAAATTATTTTTTATACGGATTATTACAAAGTAGTTTTAATGTATTTTGTATTGTTTGGAATTATTAAGAATAGAGAGTTGGGTTTTATTTGAAATGTATTAAGGCTAGGGGGCTTATACGAAACATTCCCTTAGATTTTTATCTATCTATTATTATCTATTTTCATTTTTACAAACCCCCCCCCCCCCACATTCTCTCCTTCTCCTTCCCTTCTCCTTCTTCTTCCTTCTTTTCTTCCCGTCTGGTTCTACCCCAACCCAGAAAACCCCTCCCCCGGTCCCCCCTCCTTCTCCTTCCCCTACTTCTTCCTCTCCCCATTCACTCCCAAACCAAAGAAAACCCAAACTCTTCTTCTCCCTTCTCCTTCTCCCCGTTCCATTCCCCTTCCCGAACCCAAAGTAGACCCCCGGCCTCCTCTCCTTCTTCTCCGATTCACACCCAGCCAAAAGAACCCCCCCCCCCCCCAACCATCTCCCTTCTTCCTCCTTCTCCATTCCCGTTCCCTTCTCCTTCCTGGTCCAATACCGAACCTAAAAGAAAAGCCCCAACCCTTCCCCCTTCCCTCCTCCCGTTCGCTCCCAACGAAGAAACCCACACCTCCGCCATCTCCTTCTTCTCCTCCCCTTCTTCCCTTCCTGTTCGATCCCGAACACCAGGAACCCATCGATCGCAAGGATCCTCCCCACCTCAAAATCCACCTCTATTCTTCGTCAAATCCAAATTAAGGCGAGGAGTAGACTAAGTGAGGGATTCTCTACATGGTGATAGCGTTGGATTTTCGATTGGATTCGGGAAGGTAAAACCCTAACTATTTTATTGTATAAAATTTAGTTGGGTTAATTTTTATTGAGTAGAATTATTTTAGTAGGGAGATTTAGAGATATTGGAAACTGTAGATGTGAAAGATTAGTAGGTTATTAGAGAGATTGTAAGTTATTAGTAAATTGGGGTTTTGGGTTTGTAAAAGAGAATTATATGGATGTGAATTAATTCTCGTATAGTAATAGATTTTGTAGTTGGACTATTAGATTATTTGGGGGTGGTTTTAGTAATTAATAGGGAATAAAAATACCGTAAGCGTTAGATTATCACGTGCATTGCACGTGTATGTTCCAAGCGTTCAGTAAACGCTTGAGTGATATTTGGGGATAGTGTTATTAGCTTTTATGATTAGTTTGAATTATTTGAGTTTAATTGCTTTGAAATTGATGATAGGATATATTGCGACTTTGGAGGCAAAGTGGCATGGCGCTTCGGATCTTCGCGGAAAATGGTGAGTTAATTTGTTTATATATTTGTGTATTTTATGGTTTAAGGAAATAAGTGAGTTGGTTTATTATATATTTTTGTGGTTTGATGAATATGTGAGTTATATTATTTATATAAATTGTGATTTAAGAAATATGTGTGAGTTAGTATATTTATATATTTTGTGGGTTGATGAATATGTGAGTTAATTTATCTAGGTATTTGTGATTTAAGAAATATGTGGTGAGTTATATTATATATATATATATATATATTTTCGTGGTTTAAAGATATGTGTGAGTTATTTTAATTATATATTTTGTGGTTAAGAATATGTGAGTGTTGATTCATTTATGTATTTTGTGGTTTAAAGAAATAAGTAAGTATCGATTTATTTACGTATTTTTGTGATTGTAAAAAGTTGGTGAAATTAACTATTTTGAGCATATAAAAACCTATATAATGGATGAGTTATATTTAGATGATGATATCAAAATATGGGTGTATGGTTTATATACGTATTTTGATGTTTTGAAGAAGTTCGAATAAACTAAAGTATTGATATAAAAATTTATGGATCAAAGGGATCCTATAAAAAGTATGAATGGTAGAACTTGAGAGAATAGCATAAAGATGAGTGTTGTCTATGTCAAAAAAAAAAAAGGAACCCATTCATGCTATGTGACATTCTAGTTGACTTATCATGTTTGAGTTAGTAAGTAGGACTACCATGCTTGAGTTGTATTAGATCCATGCTTGAATTGTTGTAGAAAGAAATCCATGGTTAAGTTGTAGTAGAATATCATGTTTGGGTCGATTTTAGAAAGAAACTCATGTTTGAGTCGATTATAGTAGGTATGCCATGATGAGTTGATTTTAGAAGAAACCCGTGCTAAGTTGATTATAGTAGATTCTTTTGTTACTTCTAATTTTAGAAGATCAAGTTTGCTAGTAAGCACAGTTGATTGCTTCTAGGTTTGATTACCTGTATGGTTGTTGTATGTGTTGTTGTCTCATACGCGGCTCGACTGGCCCGTATGTAGATGTTGGTCTCATACGGAGCTTATTTGGCTCGTATGCATGTTGTTGTCTCATACGCGGCTCGACTGGCCCGTATGTAGCTGTTGGTCCCATACGTAGCTGTTTAGCTCGTATGTGTTTTTGGTTACTCGTATGTAGCTTCTTAGCTAATACGCAGTTTGTTGTGCTCGTCTAGGGTGATATCATTGTCCTAGGGCTATTGACCATCAAGACGTGTGTTTAGCTTACTCCTAAGGGACTGTGGACGAGTTACTTCGCGGGTGCCGTCAGATCCTAACCGTTGGTTGATTGCGGACCGGAGTGTGACGAAATCCAAGTTCAGGTAGTAGCATGCGAATGCGTTCGTATTGCCGGGGTCTTGGATCGATAGGCCATGAACCAGATCCTGAGGGATTCTGGTGAGTTTAGGTTGAGCAGCCTAATAGAGTTATCTTGCGAAGTCTAATTTAAGACCTAGCATGTTGTGTAATGTTGTCATTCCTAGGATTGTTCAGGGTTAGGAACATCATTAAGGTAGTGACTTATAAAGATCATTTTACTTCGACCCTTTGCCGAAAAGAGAGGAGTTGGTTGTAGGTAGCGCCTTACGACCAACTTGTCCCTCGAAGCAGGCCTTAGGTGGTGTTATTGGGTTGTACCTTCCTGTCAAAGGGATACGTACGGTGCCTTCTCACGAGTTGGGAGCACGGGATGCGTATCGCACACTATTAATTCCTGAAGTGCCATGATAAGGCGGCGGAGCTAGGGGAATGGACCCCGGAACTTCGTCGGGTCCTTGGCCAGGAGAGAGCGAACAGGCCATAGATCACGGTCTATGAGTTAGGGGCGACACAGGATAGGCTTTGTATGCTATACTGCGCTCGGAGAGACCCCGTGTTCGTCTGGTTTTTGAGTGAGGTCCGGTGTACCGGGTAGTAGTGGCAAACATAGACACCATGAGCGTACTGCATTGGTAGGACTTGACCACATTTGCAACCTCATCAGTCATGTAGTATCTGTCAGGAACAGGTTGTGTACAATTAGAAATTCATAACGCGGGTTCAAATCCCTATATTTGGAGAGACGGCTTGAGATGGGGCGTATGTAGTATGGGATGCATACTGTTCCGGAGACTTGCTTGCATTAGAATAAGGGCATCGTTGTATTGGTAATTTTGCATTAGAGTTTAAGTCATAAGGTACACAGGCACAAAATTATAGGTACACGTGTCTTTCCATTCGAGATGAATTGCGAGTGTGATAGTGAAGTAAATTAACAACCGAGCTATGGGCTTGGGATGTGAAGTGATATTACCCAAGTTGGGCTTGGGATGTGCGTGATTATTACCCAAGCTATCGGCTTGGCGTGTGATATGTTATTGCCAAAACTATGTTGGGATATGGGGTACGTTGTGATAAAATGCAAGTAAATGGTAAGGTGAAATGAGATGTTAGGTTGGACATGAATGAATGGGGTAGTATGAGATTGAAGACATATATTTATGATGGGATACGTGATATAAGGAAACAAAATCATTATTGTATTATGAGTGGTTATTCAAATGGTTACTAAATATAAGTAGGTTATGAGCGTGTATAGATATATATACAGGTGATGACTCAGAGAGTATTTGATGTAAAATCTCATTTATGATGTTTACATATTCAGATGTCAAGTAAGATTTGTTTATCTTGGAAATTGTAAGTTCGTTATGTTTTTACTTGTAAGTTTAATTTATTTACTTATTTAATAAATTATACTCACACCAGAAATGGCTAACCCCTTAGTGTTTGGGGGTTAGGGAGTCCCTGGGCTACCCTAGGTCCCTACTGTTACAGGTCCTCAGCAGTGCAGAGGTGAGGTGTAGGTACAGGTTCTGTGGAGTGGAGCTCCAGTTATAATTCGTTGTTATGTTTAATTGTAAATAGTAAAGATTTATGCTTTAAATTGTATTTTTGATGTATAAGTATGAGGATGATGATGAAGAGTATAGTGTGAGGCAGCAGGATATGGTTTGGACCCGTACCCATTTCGTTGGGAGTGCCGGGCGTCGTGGTAGGTTTTTACAGGTTATTTTCTAAAAACTTACTACGTTTTCAAAGGAATTTATGCTTTTTAATTGATATTTGTTAAACCGTTATGAGTTTGGCCCCCAGAGCATATATATATATTGCCTGTGTGATGATGCTCATTTTGGCCTGGGGAGCCCGTATTATTATTGCCTGTGATGTAAGCTACGGAATTTAGAGCAAAATTCCGTAAGCTTTTCTGTGTTTTGGGCAAAAAATACAAGGGAGACTCTGTCCAAATTTTCTTTGAAACATAACTATTTTAGTTTATGTTTAAAGTGGTATAGAAATTGGAAGAATTGATTTTGGAGTCAAAAAGAAAAGAAAAGGGGCAGGCAGTACAGTTTGGTATTACAAACTGATATTTGTAATTACTGCATAGTAACTCTGTGTTGAAGAAAAGTTTTTAAATTTTCCAATTTTTCTGTGTCTCGAGACTAATTGAAGGAAAGATCTTGGCATGTGTCACGGTTTCCCAGCAACGGGGAGATCGGGGCGTTACATTGTCCCTCGGCTCCGGACTTCGGTTGTCATCTCTTCTGCCATGATCTCCGCTAACCCTGACACCCACCTCGGGGCCGTCAGAGTCAGGAGAAGATCATGGCAGAAGGATGACCACCCATCCTTCCGAAGCACCTTGCCCCCCGGGTCCGGACTCCGGTCGTCACCCCTTCTGCCCTGATCTCCTCGGACCCTGACATCCGCATCGGGACCGTCAGAATCGGGAGAAGATCACGGCGGAAGGTGACCACCTGTCCGACGACCTTAGGGTTAGGATTTTTCAAAAGAAAACAGGCATCCGCCTCGACTCCGGTCATCACCTCTTCTGCTCTGATCTCCCCCGACCCTGACATCCGCATCGGGGCCGTCAGAATCAGGAGGAGACCATGGCCAAAGAGCAACCACCCAAGGCAGACACCTCCGATGGCTAAAACTCAACATTGTTGTGACTGAAACTACAAGGGGTGTGGGGTATTTATAACCTCCCCTCCAAGAACCAGCCATTATGACCCTCGGGAGCTGAAACGCCACGCATTAATTGGAGGGCGCCATTCTTAATGACCCCGGGAAGTTGGAACGCCGCACAAATCCTGGGGCGCCATTAATGCTCTTTGGAACTGAGTCGTCTCGGGATTCGTTCCGTCATATAACGGCCCGGATCGCGCTACCACGCTCGGATTGCCGAACCCTTAGACATCCGGTCGGCTAACCGAGCAAGTGCCCATCCGAGCGTCAAAACGGAGAAAACTCACTTTCTCTTCAACTTTCGTGTAAGATCTCGATCAGACGGCCCAGATCTTGCCAACGACGCTAAACGACAAGATAGCATTTTCTTGGGAACTGAGCCCGACTCGAGATTCGAGCCCCGATCCGACGGCTCAGATTGTGCCACGTCGCTCGGACAACCTAACCCTCAGACCTCCGGTCGGCCAACCGAGCAAGTGCCCATCCGAGCGTCAAAACGGAGAAAACTCACTTTCTCCTCAACTTTCGTGTAAGATCTCGATCAGACGGCCCAGATCTTGCCAACGGCGCTAAACGAAAAGATAGCGTTTTCTTGGGAACTGAGCCTGTCTCGAGATTCGAGCCCCGATCCGACGGCTCAGATTGCGCCACGTCGCTCGGACAACCTAACCCTCAGACCTCCGGTCGGCCAACCGAGCAAGTGCCCATCCGAGCATCAAAACGGAGAAAACTCACTTTCTCCTCAACTTTCGTGTAAGATCTCGATCAGACGGCCCAGATCTTGCCAACGGCGCTAAATGAAAAGATAGCGTTTTCTTGGGAACTGAGCCTGTCTTGAGATTCGAGCCCCGATCCGACGGCTCAGATTGCTCCATGTCGCTCGGACAACCGAGCCCTCAGACCTCCGGTTGGCCAACCGAGCAAGTGCCCATCCGGCGGCCCAGAACGTCGCTCGACCAACCGAACCCTCAGATCCCCGGTCGGCCAACCGAGCAAGTGCCCATCCGAGCATCAAAACGGAGAAAAAAAGCAGCCGAACGATCACGACCGTTGGATCTTCCAGAAATTCGTGCTCCTGATGATGAACGGTCCAGATCTTGCCACGTGCGCTAAACAACAAGATAGCGTTCTCTTGGGAAATGCGCCCATCTCAAGATTCGCGCCACCATCCGACGGCTCAGATTGCGACACGTCGCTCGGACGGCCGAACCCTTACACATCCGGTCGGCCAACCGAGCAAGTGCCCATCCGAGCGTCAAAAGCGAGAAAATGAATGCCGAGGACTATAACCGTCAGATCTCTCAGAAATTCACGCTCGCCCAAGATCAATGGTCCAGATGAGGCCATGCCATAAATCAGTAATTAAAAATTAATTTTTATTTATTTAAATCGTTTTATTTATTTAAAAATTGCGAAAAATTGCTAAAAATTCGGGAAAATTAACTAAAAATTCTAGAAAATAATTAAAAATTCGGGGGGATATTTTTGAGCCTCTGAACGAACAATTATTGCCTAGAATGTACTGTTAAGGCTCCCGAACGATTAGTTAACACATCACAAAATTAAATAAATAATCCGAAAAAATAGATGAAAACCGTCAAATACTCAACAAGGCTTTAGAACAGCTCACGGCTTCAAAAATCACCTCACTACCCCCTTCGAGATTTAAAATCCTCCATTCGGACTCCGATACAACTCCACTAGCCACTAAAACGGTTAAACTACTCCTCAAAGGCTGATCACACTCAGTCTTTAGGAGTGGGGGGCTCGTGATATGGCTAAAAATGGGGTTAAATCGGAACCGTCCAGATAGGGCACGAATCTTGAAGCTCAGGGGTAAAACGGTAATTTCACATACAAATAGGTCCGAAATGGGTACTGGATCTCCTTCTCACAGATCCAATAACCCATGAACGGATCGACTCCAACTGGGTACGGGTCCCGACCCGATACAGACCCAGACCAGTAAGAGGAAATCAGGGTCTCTGATTTGACTAAATCAACGGGCCTGATTCGCAGTTATCATCTCACCGGGAATCAGGGATCAATTTCATAAACAAATTGTGAGGATTTTACTCCTGACAGTTACACTGGAAATCAGGTCCCTAATTACTCCCATGGCGACTATAAATACCTCCTACCTACCACTGTGACCAGGTAATCACTCTTTTTCCAGCTTAAGCTCTTTCTTAATCATCCCTGATTACTGACAAGAGCGTCGGAGGGTGCGTCGCCGGAATCAACCCCGGTGTATCGCACTTTCTTGCAGGTTAGCGGCAGGAATCAACAGGAGTGGATCCGCTATTCAGGTTTTTCTACGAACTCACAAATCTCATCTGTTTACCCCCACACCAGATCCAGCGGTAACAGTACCTGTCTTGATTCATGATTTAGACTTTAAGCAACAGTCAATCTGGGGAAAAAGTTGAAACTAATTTGAAAATTGAAACATTGCATGCAAGAATTTTCTCACATTTGCTATATAACATCAAACGAACTAAGCGAACCACCTGGTCTGTATTCTCATCACTCTGCTGCTTTAATGGCAGTTTTGGACACTCCAGGCATCTTATTCAAGTGGTAATCTAAAGTACTCCATGCACGTGATGCATATTTAGTTAGCAGATCATTTCAATCTTTCCTTTTATATTTTTTTTGCATTTTATGTTCATTATATGGTATAACATCTTTCTAATAATATGCAAAACTTCACTGGCTTACTCTTGGAAATAGGAATCCTTATTGCGTCTCATTTTCTAGAAGAGTATTTGTTCCTTGGTTGGCGGAACCATCATTTCTTTTATCTATCTCAACCATAATCCATGGTAGTCACACAGCTTATGGGAACAACTTAAGTTATTTATTTAGGATCAACCTTTCGAGAGGGTTGTAAAATATACAAACTAAACAGAAAAATCAAACCAAAAATTTTAATCAAGCAAAACCCTGAAACATAGAGACTAAGCATGCCAATAAATAATCAAAACTAAATTCGAGCTTATGAAGAGTAAAACCATTCGAATGATATCAAATAGTACATCTTAAACATGTAAAATTAGACTTACCCTATCAAGAAACAAATTCTCGCCGGACAGAGTCTTAAACAACGCCAGCTGCAGCTCTTCCTGAAAAATTACACAATAATATACATCAATTTGCAAATTTCGCCCATTTTTTGTCATATAAAATACTCCGAAAATCCCAAAAAATCACCTTATGAATGAGTTTATCATCAATAATGGTGCAACTCAGCTTCTTGTACAACTTATACAACGTCTCCACGTCATCAATTTGCAAATTTCCCCCATTTTTTGTCATATAAAATACTCCGTGAAAATCCCGAAAAATCACCTTATGAATGAGTCCATCATTAATAATGGTGCAACTCAGCTTCTTGTACAACTCATACAACGTCTCCACGTCATTCACCGAAACTTCTTCCACCATTCCCAAAATCAAAACTTTAGTCCCAAAACAAACAAACAAACAAACAAAATGTTTGTAAAAAAAAAATCAAGATCTGGAGTACATACAGCATCTGGATCCTCGAGGGAGTTGCCGGAGATTGTGCCTGCGGTAGCGAATCGGAGGAAGGCGGCAGTCGAAGCAATCGGGGAAGGCAAAAACGACCACTTCGATTACTGCTATAAATGGTATGAGAACTGCGCACAACCACTCATCCACCGTCAATAAGCTCGATCTCTGCCTCCAATTACCAAAAAGATTCAATCTTTTTTCAAAATTTCAAACAGAAAACCAAATATAATATGAGATTGAATGAAAAAAGATTACGATGTCACTTGAAGGGCGAGAACGCATCGTGGCTCCTCATACAAATCGGAATCGAGATCGAAATCGACGCCAGCGTTTCGTATTAATCCTCGAGGGAGTTGTCGGAGGTGTTTTGATTTTTTTTCTTTCCTTTTTCTGTTTTCTTTGGAGTTGGAAGATGAAGCAAAAGGCCGCCATACCAGTTTTGAGAGGAAGAGAGAGAGAGAGAAAGAGGGTGTCTTTGAAATTTGTGGGTTTGAAATTTTGGGCGGGAAAATATGTTTTGTGAGAATCAATCTAGGCCATTGATTTTAGGGGAGATTGAAGGAGAGCCACTTGATAGCTTTCTTTGTAATTTATTATATATATATATATAAGGAAATGCTCCATTGAAAACGGGTCTAGTTTTCATGGGTTGGAAAATAGCAATCTGAGCCGTTGCATCGCTCATGATCGTGATCAGCGGCTCAGATCGAGCCCCCATCACCCGATTCACTTGATCAGCGGAGGGTTAATTTGGGAATTTCGTCCTAATTAACTCTTCGCCTGATTCGCTGATGAAAAATTGATATAACCTAGGCTGTTGTTAGGAACAACGACCTAGGTTATAAAAATTTGAATCATAGGCCATTGTTTGTAACAACGACCTCCATTCAATTTTTTATAACTTAGGCCATTGTTCCCAACAACGGCCTAGGTTATAAAATTTTATAGCCTAGGTTATTTAAAACAACGAAATTTTATAGCCTAGGCCGAGGTTATAAAAAATTGAATGAAGGCCGTTGTTCCAAACAACAGACTATGATTCAATTTTTTATAACCTAGGCCGTTGTTCCCAAAAACGTCCTGGGTTATATCAATTTTTCAGAGCGAATCAGGCAAAGAGTTATTTGGGACGAAATTCCCAAAATAACCCTCCGCCACTTAAGTGATAGTGGGTGATGGGCGGCAGCGATCTGAGCCACTGATCATGATCAAAAGCGATCCAATGGCTCAGATCGCTGTTTTCCAACCCGTGAAAACAAAACTATTTTCAATGGAGCATTTCTCATATATATATATATATATGATCTTACAAGTGTTTAAGCATCAGTATGGCATTAAAATCTCATCAATTAGAAATAGTATAACGTTCAAAACTATCTCAGAATCAAAACAATCAAATTTCATTCAAAACCACATCAAAATTCACAAATCTTCAAAAAACCGTATATGCAAATGTGAATGTGTATATTGGTGTATTTGTGCATCAGTTTAAGCATAAAAACTCCATCAAATAAGAGTAGTAAAAGGTTTCAAATCGATTCAGTATTGAACAACTCAGATCCAATCGAAAACTTCACAAAAATTTACAAAACCCACTTTTCAGCTGATCACACACAGACCCAAAGCAAGGCCCTTCTTAATACTTCAAAACTTGATCTTTTTTATCCAATAGCCTTCTACAACTTGTTATATATATACCCAATCACTTACATCAGTTTACCCATGAATATACGCAATTATAACATGCAAACAGTCAAGTTTTATTCATCCAAATATCAAGAACAACACAACATATGCTTACACACGGTAAGTTCATCTTTAGTTAATTTTGTTTACTTTTCATGCAACAACATCATACAACTCAAAATATATGTTCAAAACAACAATATGATTGAAAACAGCATACTCATGACTTATATTAGGTTCTTTAACAATCTCAAGTCATCAAATTAGGATTTTAATCATCAATAGTATAGTTTCAAGAAAAGATTCAATTTTTGTTCATCTACTCATCAAAATTCATTACATCTACATACCATCATCTAACATGCTTTCTAATAAATAAATCATCTCATACAACATGCTTAGAACAATAAGAAAACAAACATATGTCACTCACCTTATTGAAGAATCAACCAAAGATAATAAAAAAATAAGAAAAATCCCTCATTCTTCAAGAAAATCAAGATCCTCCCTTTAAAACTCCAAGAAAATAATAATAAGAAATCTCTGTGTTGTGCAGCAAGAAATGGCTCCACCCCACCTTTAATAGGCCGAAATTTCTGTATTTAGGGGTTTTGAATAGATTTGCAAAATACATCTTTTAAATATATCTTTACATATATAAATCCTTATACTTGGAAATTAAATAAAACCATCTTAATTGAGATTTAAAAACAAGAACAATCCCTCTATTATCAGCCGGCACAGTTTTAAAAACCCAGAAAAACAAAATTGCATTTTCCCCCTCTAAGTGGCAATTTTGCAATACAACCCTTCTTTATCAAAATTTGCAAAATAAACCAAATTTATTAAAACAAAAAGTAAACTCTTTACCTCTGCATTGAATAGGCTTCAAGCCCAGTCCGAAAATCTGAAAATCTGGAGTTTTCACTTTAAATGATAATTTTTCACAAAAGTCCCTTTTTTTATAATATTTGCAAATAGATCAAATAATCATCAAAAAATCCAGAAAATTCACAAATAATATCTAATAATAATTAATGGGTTTTCCCAAAATAATTTTTTACTTTGAACTTCCTAAGAAAATATTTGCACGTGTAAAAAGGCCACTTTCAGAAAAATGTTTATTAAATCACCAAAAATCATCTTAATTCATTTATTAATCTTAAAAGCATTATTTAAAAATCTGGGGTATTACACACCCAGTCGATTGTACCCCTTCATAGGCGTACAGTCGCCCGTTCAATCGATTGAAAACCCAGATTAATAAATAATATCAATAACATTCAATTTTCCCGTTAAAAAATAAAATCGTTTTCCATCTAAAGGCTTTGTAAAGATCCCAGCAAGTTGACAATCAGTGGAAACATATTCAAGAATAATATCTTCCTTTCGAAAATGGTCTTTAATAAAGTGGTACCGAATATCAATATGTTTTGTGCGACTATGTTAATCAGATTTTTTTGTCATATGAACAGTACTAGTATTAGCGCATTTAATTGGAACGTGATAAAGAAAATTACCTTGTAGTCCTCTAAAGTGTGTTTCATCCGTAATACCTGCGCACAGCAGGATCCGGCGGTAATATATTCGGCTTTGGCAGTGGAGAGAGTTACAGAATTCTGCTTCTTGGATTCCCATGAGACAAGGCATTTTCCCAAGAAGTGACATGTGTCGCTAGTGCTTTTTCAGTCTATTAAGTAGTAGGCATAATCTGCAACAGAGTACCCTACAAGAGAAAAGTGTCTGTTTTTGGGGTACCAAAGTCCAGTATTTGGTGTGCCTTTAAGATATTGAATGATACGTTTAACGACAACCAAATGCGATTCTCTCATGCCCCGCTTCCCAAAAGAGAATACGGAAAACGGATATGCCACAAAAGCCCAGCGAATGATTTTCATCATCCATAAGCAGTTCAAGAATCTTTACAATATTTCACAAGAATAATCAGACTCGGAAGTAAAAGAATCAACCAACATGTACATATGAATCAAAATACCAACAAGAATACTTGAAACCAAATATATTAATCTTAAACAATCATGATCTGAATAAATCAAAATCCTGTATCACATTGCCCAAATACAAATATAAATCCAACTATCAAAATACAATATTGTTCAAGCAAGCTACAAGAAATAATAATAACAAGATCCAGCACTAATACTTCATGTCACCAATACCATCTGGAAACTGTTCTCCAAAATCTACAATTTAACAATTGCAGGAAAGAGGAAAAGAGAAAATAAATACCCATCAATTGCAAGTTACGGACCGCTTGTAATGCAGGATACAAGTACATGGGAAAAACTAACTAATAGCATGGAATAAGCATGATGTCAAAATAAACAACTAGCATGGCAAAGTGAACATGTGTAAATGGCATGAATCAAGTGTCAAGTAAATAAGTACCATGTAACAAGCATCAGGTGTCAAGTATCATGTAATCATGTATCAAGTGTCATGTATCAAGTATCATGTTCAAGTCTTGTAGTGATTACTATCTAGGTAGCATTTCATGCAGCCCACCTTACATGGTTGCTACAACAAACAGTTTCGTTTTAGATTTCATAGTGGACCATAGAGGGCAGTGTACTCAGGGACAAGTAATCCAAATCATATACCAAATTTCAAATTAACCAAATCATATACCAAATTCCAAATAAACCAAATCATATACCAAATTCCAAATAATCCAAATCATATACCAAATTCCAAATATGGGAAACACTGGCCCCTTTCGAGTACACGTTTCTGAATTATCCACAATTAGATCTTTCCTTTAAACCCCGGCTTGGTTATTCATTATTAATGTTAAACAAGCATGAATGTGTCACAAAACAAGGCAAGCATGTCATGGTATGATCAAGTAACAAGTTCAAGTTGTAAGATAAATACGTACTGGTAAAAGATAACACAGCAAAGGATAAGATAACCAAATCTCAAGTTTAGGACAGCAAGACCATACTGTAGCAAAACTGAAATTCCCAGTGTTATAAACATGCAAATCTGAATCCGTCAAAACTCCTAGAAAATAGACTCTCAACTGAATCCAGCGAGTATAATTAAGTTATATAACATTTTACAAAATCATAACTCAAAACTGATTTAAATCCAGAAAATATGTTCAGGCAGAAATCAGTAAATCAAATTCTCGGTTAGGAAAACAGCATCAAAACTCAATAAATAAATCTACGAAAAATCTGGGGTATTCCCCTATCTGTCTAGTATCAAAATATAAAGTTTCATAATTTTCCAGTGAAATTAGATCTTTCATCAAAAATTAGAAAATATCAAGAAACAATAGTTTGGCAAATCTGGAATTCCCAACACAGCTTTATGAAAACTATAATATCTCGCAAACCGTGAAAAGAAATCCAAACTCGCCAAAGGAAGATGAAAATAAACAATATAAACTAACTTTCATATTTCACAAATATTTTTCATACAGTCAATGTAATATCCCGTTCGACTATTAATAATATTATATTTTTATTAGTATTCAACTACTTACTTATTTTTTATTTTTCTCCATGAAAAGTTATCTTTTAGCCATGACAACCTAATTGACAATTAGGAATTGTTAGATAGTTAAACCTAAGGTTAAAAGATACAAAGGATTAAGGAATTCTTCTAGAACACTCTCTCTTCCACATCACCCTCCACCTCATCAAAAGCACCATACCCTCACCATACCTCCACCTCACCCTCTCCTTCCCTAGTAGAAACCGGCCCCAAAAGGGGGGAGGACTTTTGTGCAATTGTGTGCATACACATTTGCACTTTCCACCCTTTTTTCCACCTATAAATACCCCCTTCCTCCACCTTTGTCTCATTTTAGAAAGATCAAAAGAAAGAAAGGAAAAGAAAGAGAGAACACCATGCTAACTTGAGAGTTTTCCTTGTAGGTTTAGTAAGAGTTCTAAAAGCTAGGAGGAAGGAGAAGTAGCATAGCTAGTTATTCCTACAAGTGAAACAAGGTGGGGGTTTCTCTTTGTTTGTTTGTTTGTTTGTTTGTATTGTTGTTTTGATGAATCTTCTTCTTCTTACCCTCCTTGTTTACTTTTCTTTTTGGTGTGGTTGTTTTGTAGTAGTATGGTTGTATGGGTTTCTTATCTTGTATGATGTAGTATAACCACTTAAAAAGGGGAAAGAATGATAAGAACTTTCATGGAACACATAAGGAAAGAATGTTGTTAGTAGTTATTGTTTGACTAATAAAAGAACTAACTACTTGGACTAAAATGACATAAGGCATATGGACTAAGTATACAACCATCTTGGTTGTAGGACACACATTAACTTGGACAAAAAAAAAGAAGAAGGCATATGTTGGTTGAACCCAAAATGGAAAGGCTCTTACTTATTTTGTTATTGTTTAGTTCTTTTATGAGCTTAAGTAAGGAAGAAACCATTGTAGTTATTAATGAAAAAGAAACTATCTAATCACTAGTTGTAAAAGAATTAAAAAAAGATCTCTTTTATGCCCACTAGTAATAATAAAAAACCTATGCTAATAAAGATTTTTAGTAAGTAACTTAGTTGTAAATATTTATGTTGTAGTAGAGGCTCATGGTAGTAGTAGTAGTAGGGATTAAAATAAAGTAGTTGTAGATATTTATGTTATGTGAAATTTTAGTAGATGATTATAGATATTGAATGGATGTTGTGCTTATGTTAAAGTAAATACCATGCTAAGATTGGGTTAGATTAATTTATTCATGCTTAGAATGTTGTAGGATTCATTCTAAAATTTCCTATCATGTTTAGATTAATATATTCATGCTTAGAATGTTGTAGGATTCATTCTAAAATTTTCTATCATGTTAGATTAATTTATTCATGCTTAGAATGTTGTAGGATTCATTCTAAAATTTCCTATCATGTTTAGATTAATATATTCATGCTTAGAATGTTGTAGGATTCATTCTAAAATTTCCTATCATGTTAGATTAATTTATTCATGCTTAGAATGTTGTAGGATTCATTCTAAAATTTCCTATCATGTTTAAATTAATATATTCATGCTTAGAATGTTGTAGGATTCATTCTAAAATTTCCTATCATGTTTAGATTAATATATTCATGCTTAGAATGTTGTAGGATTCATTCTAAAATTTCCTATCATGTTAGATTAATTTATTCATGCTTAGAATGTTGTAGGATTCATTCTAAAATTTCCTATCATGTTTAGGAATGATATTCATGCTTAGAATGTTGTAGGATTCATTCTAAAATTTCCTATCATGTTTAGAAATAATATTCATGCTAGAATGTTGTATGATTCATTCTAAAATTTCCTACCATGTTTAGGAATGATACTCATGCTTAGAATGTTGTAGGATTTATATAAAAAAATACATACTATGTTTAGGAATGATGAATACCATGCTAAGTGTATAAACATGCTTAGAATGTTGTAGGATTTATATTAAAAATACCTACCATGTTTAGCAATGATGTATACCATGCTAAGTCTATACACATGCTTAGAATGTTGTAGGATTAATGTTAGAATACCTACCATGTCTTGGAATGTTGTATGTTCGTACTAGTTATATATCCATGCTTAAGACTTGTTACAAGTGCATGCTAAATCGCATTCATAATTAAGAATGTTGTAAGTTGATGGTTATGTCGTATATACCATGATTAATTGTTGTAGGTTGATACTTGCAATTGCATACCATGATTGAATTGCCATAGGCTAAGTAATAAGAAAGAGCCATGTTGAAATTGTAGTTGTAACTACCTTGTTGTAGTTGATGTTAGTAAGGAACCATACATGCTTGGACGGTATAGTATAGCATCCTAGTTGCATGAGAAAATGTACCGATATTTATGTGGGTTAGGAAGAGAACCCATGGACTCTAGTCGAGTAGGTTCTAATTTAAAATGGAACCATAGCATATGAGCACCCTTCATTCATAGCGATAAGGGTTGAGAAGTTCTAATAGTTGTAGCTTGATAAAAAGCTAGTTTAGGGTCTTCAATTACCCTAAGGGTCATCGACCATCAAGACCACATCCTACCCCCTTAGAGTAAAATGGATAGATCTCACCTCGGGCATCGACGGATCTTAACTGATGTAGGTTGACCGTGGGCCGAGAGTGTTGGTAGAATCCGAGTTAGGGGTAGGGATGAGTGAGAGTGATCTCGTTACTCGAATCTTGGATCGAGGGACCACGAGTTGGACCATGATAATCCAAGTTGGAAATTATGTAAGATTGTATAGGAGTAGTAACATCATTAAGGTAGTGACTTAGAAAATCATTACTTAACCTTTTTGCCAGAAAGAAGGGGAGTTGGTAGTAGGGTGCACCGTACGACCAAACCTTTCTTTAGGGCCGATCTTAGGTGGTGTTATTGGGTTGCGCCTTCCTGTCAAAGGGATACGTACGGTGCCGTCTCACAGGTTGGGAGCACGGATTGCGTATCTCGCGCTGTTAATTCCTGAAGTACTGTGGCTTGGAGTGCCACAGGATGCATTGGGTAGTCCTGCGCTTGCGAGACCCCAGGGGTGCCACAGGGTAGGCTTCGCGCTACCCTGCGCTTGCGAGACCCTATGGTTTGGATTTTGAAATGATGCCCGATACATTGGGTTCTTCTAGTTTGAGTGAGGTCCGGTTAGCCGAGTAGCAGTGGCGAACATAGACACCACTAGCGGACTGCATTAGTGGGACATGACCATGCCTGCAACCTCATCAGTCACGTGTAGGTGTCAGGAACAGGTTGTGTACAATTAGAAATTCATAACGCGGGTTCAAATCCCTATATATGGAGAAACGGCTTGAGATGGGGTCGCATGTAGTATGAGCTACATGTTGCTTCGGAGACTTGCTGACATTAGAATATAAGCATCCTAGTTTAGTTGACAGTGCATTAGTATCCTAGCTTAGTTGATAGTGCATTAGTATTCTAGTTTAGTTGACAGTGCATTAGTATTCTAGTTTAGTTGACAGTGCATTGATATTCCAGTTTTATTGACATTTATTAGATTCTAATCACTGCACTCACGAACACTTAAACTACACCGACATACTTCACCCTATTTGTATATGTTGTTTTGGAGATTCGCTGCTATATGATCAGCCTTTAAGCGTCAGTGAATACTGACGTCCCCACTTTAATAGGTTGTGGATACAAGATCGCGAACCAGAAGGACTCTAGCCGAGGCATGATCTACAAGTGAAAAAGCAATGATTATCTTTTATTCATGTACACTCTGATGTAACTTATTGTATTAGTGGAAACACTCGGCCTGTAATATTATGTTAATAAAAAGTTTTAAAGTTTCCTGTTTCTGTGTATTGTGACTAATTGAATGAAAAGGTCCTGGCTCGTGTCTCGGTTTCCCAGTGTATGGAAAACGGGGTGCTACAGTCAAGGAGATCAAAGTGAAATTACGATTCTTTACAGAACAGCGAGTAAAATACAGCAAGTCTGTTGTTGCGTATGCATCAAGGCAGTTGAGGTCGCATAAGAAGAACTATCCTACTCATGACTTGGAGTTAGCGGCAGTGATTTTTTGCTTTGAAGCTGTGGAGGCATTATTTGCTTGGAGACCGAGTGGAGATCTTTACAGACCACAAAAGTCTCAAGTACGTCTTCACCCAGAAGGAGTTGAACATGAGGCAAAGGCGTTGGTTGAAACTTATGGCCGATTATGATATCAGTTTGCAATACCATCCTGGTAAAGTAAACTTGGTGCCTGATGCTTTGAGCAGGAGACCAGCGGTTTCGTTTCTTACTCAGCAGAGAGATCTCATTGAGCAGATGAGAAGGTTGGAGCTTGATGTTGTGTTGCCGAGTTCAGGTCGAAGTTGTTTGGCGCTCCAGCTGCAGTCGTCTTTTGTTGAGCAGATTAAAGAGGTGCAGGCTAGCGATGCGCAGTTACAGAAGTTTCGAGCTGAGATTGAGTCTGGGTCCAGGACGGACATGGTTATTCATGCAGATGGTTCTCTTCGTTTTGGTTCCCGGTTGTGTGTCCCTAAAGGAGAAGTTCGTCAGAGGTTACTTGAAGAAGCTCATCAGTCTTCGTATTCTATCCATCCCGGCGGTACTAAGATGTATCGGGATTTGAAGCTTCATTTCTGGTGGCATGGTATGAAAAGGGCTATCGCGCGGTTTGTTTCGCAGTGTTTAATCTGTCAGCAGGTTAAAGCGGAGCATCAGAGAACCGCTGGACTTCTTCAACCGCTTCCTATTCCAGAGTGGAAGTGGGAACATATCACCATGGATTTTGTGACTGCTTTGCCGATGAGTCCGAAGGGTCATAATGCTATTTGGGTGATTGTTGACCGTTTGACGAAGAGTTCTCACTTCATTCCTTTTCGTGTCGGTCAGTCTACTGAGAGCCTGGCTGAGAGGTATATGCAAGAGATTATCAGACTTCATGGGGTTCCAGTTAGTATTGTATCCGACAGGGATACGAGATTCAGGTATCAGTTTTGGGAGAGTCTTCAGAGCAGTTTGGGGAGCAAATTAAAGTACAGTACAGCTTTTCATCTCCAGACTGATGGACAGTCAGAGCGGACTATTCAGATTCTTGAGGACATGTTGAGATTCTGCATGCTTCAGTTTCGTGGGTCTTGGGAGGATCATTTGCATCTGGTAGAGTTCTCTTACAATAACAGCTTTCAAGCCAGCATTAAAGCTGCTCCGTTCGAGGCACTCTATGGGCGGAAGTGTAGATCACCAGTGTGCTGGGATGACATTGGTGAGAGAAAGTTGTTAGGTCCAGAGTTGATCACCAAGACAGTTGATGCAGTGGTTCAGATTAGGAAACACTTGTAGGCAGCTCAGGACAGGCAGAGGCGGTGGGCTGATGTTCATCGCAGGGCGTTGGAATTCGCAGTTGGTGACCATATTTTTCTCAAGGTATCGCCGTGGTGCGGTGTCATTCGGTTCGGTGGCGGGGGCAAGCTTAGCCCGAGGTTTATTAGACCGTTCGAGATTTTGGAGCGAGTAGGCAAGGTGGCCTATCGTCTCGCATTGCCGCCAGCTTAATCAGGAATGCACGCTGTTTTCCATGTCTCACAACTCAGGAGATATATCCGAGATGAGAGCCACGTGATCGACTATTCAGAGTTGACCGTTAGGCCGGATTTGACTTTTGACATTCCGCCAGTTGCTATTGTGGATCGGTGGGAGAAAGTGCTTAAGAATAAGGTCATTAAGCTGGTTCGTGTTGCTTGGAATCCTCACTCGCCTGGTGAGTCGACATGGGAGTTGGAGGAGGAAATTCAGCAGAAGTTTCCTCACTTGTTTGAGTAGTTGTTTGTTTTGTTTTTGGTTGTTTGGTTTTGTTTGGGATTATCCTATGTACCTTTCTTTTTAATTTCGAGGACAAAATTTTCATGTAGGGGGGTAGGATTGTAACCCCTGTTTTTCACTTTTGGTATTTTTGAGGGTATTTTTCATTTTTTTGAATTAATATTTTCCCATCGTATTTTTCGGAACACTAAATTTAATTATTTTTATTCTATAATAGTTTTCTGGCAGTTTTGACATCCTTCTGTTGATTGTGCGCCGTTTGGCCGTTTTTCGACATTTTGAGCTCTTTTTCTCAATTTCTTAATCCCGTTCATGTATAAATATTATTTCAGGGTCATGGTGAATTTTTGGGAGAGTTTTGACCAATTTGAGATTTTTGGCCTTAAGGAGATTTTTAGGAGCCATATGATTCATTGTACTTTGTATCCTCATTTGAAATCTACCCAATATCCCTTACCCAATTGTATACCTATTGTTTCATATTGATATCCACTACCCATTAACCCACATTTAATCTCCTATATATACCCCTAATACTAATTAATCCCTAACCCTAATATTTTTCTCTCTCCCTCTCCTACTTGCACCCGGCCTCCACTTGAGATATTCCCGGCCTGCCTTCTTCTACCCCAGGCCGACCTTCCCTTGGTCTCTCCAACCATAGCCGACCAATATATACTCTTCCATCATCCTTTTATACTACTTCGCTTCATAAAATACCTCGTCTCTCCTCTTTTTGTGACCGGCCAATCAAATCAGCACCATACGACCCCAAGTCAGTGAACAACACCTCTCTTCGCTGATTTGAGTTGTGGGCATCTCCCACTTTGGTTCGTGTGTCAAAGAGATCAACCATTGGCGCGTTTTGTTCGTGGGTTTCGCTCGAAATCGTGTTAGAAGGCGTCTTGCTCGTGGGTTTTCTTTGAAAGGCTTGGATTCGTCGTGTTCGTCATCAAAAAAAGGCAAGTAACTTGTACTTAAATTTCTTAGGTTGATACAAGTCGAAAGTTCACACATAGGATAGTTTGAGACTAGAGACGGCCAAAGATCATGTTTTTATTTGTGGGTTTCGTCTCTATTGTTCAAAACAGGCCATAGATGACTTAGGACATGGAGTTTGATAGGTTTATGCCTTAGGATTCACCCAAACGCGATTTTGATCGCGTATGCGACATATTGTATACCCGATGTATGTTGAACACCCATATGAGAAATATTAGATTCTGACATGTTAGAAACCCTTAGATATGATATTTAGATAATGGGTAGGCTGCGTTTCGAATTTGGATGAGTTTGGTTAATTTTTGTAGAAGTTATGACGATTCTAAGATGATGTGAGAAATCTGGAAATTTGGGTTGTGCTGGATTGATTGTTGTTTTTACCTAGATTAGAGTCCGAATCCCTACATGGCTATTTCTGAGTAATTTGTAGAGAATTGAATCTAATTTCTAATCCCACTGGTTTTACCCTGTTTGGAGTTTTTATGAATTAGTTATGATAATTTTAGTGCCTGTGTGTCGGTAGTTTTCAGATTCAGTACGGGGTAGATTTTGTGAACTAATTAATTTCAAGATCTAGGTTATACCCAATATCATACCATTATATTTTGTCCAGTGTTTCAACATGATGATAGGTAGTTCCCACATTTATGTGGTATTTTAAAGATGAGTTTGGCACGATGTCCATATCATTTTCTATAACCAACTTTTTGCTGTAAACTGCGTGTGGTTGTATGTTGAATGCCGTTTTCATCCTAATTATATTTACTGTATGAAAATATTATGTAAGATAAGAAAGTTGGGTAAATTTTTCTACTTTCCCCCCGTTTTGACGGAAGTGGATTTCGATGTGCTGTTTGCAAGTTGTGTCCAATTTTGTACAGCAGTGTTGAGGAATTCCAGATCCATCAAAACCGTATTTTGTGTTACTTTTCATTTTTGACAACATATCTTTACTTTCTGGAAAAATATGAAAATTTATATTTTGAGACTATACATATAGGGGATTACCCCAGAATTTTTGTGGATTTAATTGATGACTTTATCTGCTGTTTTCATGTGGTTTAAGTTATTCCCCTGTTTTCTGGCTGTACATGAAAATTGTGTTGAATTGTGGTTTAAGCCGAGATGTTGTGAACTAGTATATAGAATTATTATACTCGTTAGAAGCGTGTGGATGTCTAGTTTCCATATCCTTCGATGGATCATGATTTGCATGCCTGTAGATCTTTGGATCACTATTTTGTGACTGGTCGTGCTGTCCTGATTATAATCATACGCTAAGTTGCTCGTATTTGTGAATGTTTGGTACCTATACTTGCTGATCTAATTCCCTGAGTCTAAACCTGATTATAACCTGTTGGTTTGACATCATTTAGTACACTCTCATGCCTGTTGATGATCTTAATAATAAAGTAATTAAGCCCGGGTTTAAGGGAAGATTCTATTAGTGGAAAAAATAGAAATGTGTACTTGGAAGAGGACTAGTGTCCTACCTGCCTGTTTACCTGTTACTGACCCTATCTACATTGCTTCTTATGTAAGAAGGTGTAGAGTAGAAGAGAGCCACTGGTTCTGCCTGTTTCCTGTACCCAAGTACGTTGCCCTATGGACTCCACTATGAAAATTGTACTAAGCGAAATTGTTTGTTGTAGCAACCATGTAGTAAAAACTGGGATGCATGTCGTGCTACCTGATTATCCTGTTACCTGTTTACTTGTTACATGATTACCTAATTATCCTGTTACCTGTTTTCCTGATACTTGATACATGATTACCTGATTACCTGAATACCTGATAATTATACATGTTATCTGTTTAACTGTTGACATATGTTTACCTATACCTGTTAGTATATCCTGTGGTTAGATAGTGTCCATGTGCTTGTATCCTATTCTATTTGTGACCCGGACTTGCCATTGACGGGTACTGTGTTTTCTTCTTTTCCTTTTTCCTACATTCGATGAATTGCAGATCACGGTGGACAGATTTAAGAAGGTACTGGTGGCTTGCAATATTAGTTGCTGATTACTATTTCTGTTTCCTGATAGAACATTTGTCTATATTTGTGAGACTTGAAATATTTCTGTATTTGAGACTTGAGTGTTATTTGTAATTGGGCGATGTGACCCAGAATATTTATTTTCCAGACTCTGTTTTATTTGAGAACATGATATTGATTTTCAATTAATTCTTGTTGGTGAAATTATCTCAATGATGCATGTTGGTTCCACCTTTTGCTTCCGACTCTGATATATTGACTCTGATATATTGACTCTGATATATATTGACTCTAATATACTGCCTGTGATATATATTGTAAAGATTTCTGAAACAGCTTAAGGATGATTATATTCATTCGCTGGACTTATGTTGCGTGCCCGTATTCTGTATTTTTGGGAAGCGGGGCGTGACAAAGCCTGACGATCTCGCCAACATATAACTCAGCTAACTTGTCCATCGAAGCAGTGAGTTTCATCACCAAAAAGTGAGCAGACTTGTTTAGTCGATCGACTATAACCCAAATCACATCATTGCCTTTAGGACTCTTGGGCAATTCCGTAATGAAATCCATACTGATGTTATCCCACTTCCACTCCGGAATAGGTAACGTCTGTAATAGACCTTCGGGTCTCTAATTCTCGGCTTTGACTTGCTGACAAACCTCACACTTCACCACAAATTCAGCCACATCCCACTTCAAACCTAACCACCACAAAATGCAGTTTGATATCTTTGTACATCTTAGTACTTCCGGGATGTACCGACAAAAGAGTAGCATGCGTCTCCTGAAGAATACTCTCTTTCAGGTCCGCCTGATTTGGAACGCATTGTCTATCTCCGAACCACAGCACTCCATCCCTGATTTGAAATCTGGGCAACCTGCCAGCACCAACCTGCTCCTTCATCTCCAAAATATCAGCATCAACCTCCTGACTTGCAATGATCCTTCCATTCAGTGTAGGTTGAAGCCTCAACTGAGCTAAAGATGCTCCCAATCCTTGCAAGACAACCTCAATACCTGCTCGATCCAATTCCTCAATCAGATGCTTCTGAGTTATAATCAAACTGGATAAACTGCTCTTGCGACTAAGTGCATCCGCAACAACATTAGCTTTCCTAGGATGATACTTGATCTCAGGTCGCATGTCCTCAAGCACTTCCAACCATCTCCGCTCCCTCAAATTCAGATCCTTCTACTGATATATGTACTTCAAACTCTTGTGGTCTGTGTACATGTTCAATTTCTCACCGTACACGTAGTATCTCTATTGCTTCAGGGCAAAGATAATCGCAGCCAACTCCAGATCATGAGTCGGATAATTTTTCTCATGCGGTCGTAGTTGCCTAGACCCATAAGCGATTACTCTTCCTTCTTGCATTAAGACACAACCAAGCCCACGATGTGAAGCATCGCTGTAAACATCATACTCAACACCTGCTCTAGGCAAAGCCAAAATAGGTGCAGTAGTCAGCTTCTCTTTCAACTCCTGAAAGCTCGCCTCACATTGCTCAGTCCACTTGAAGTTCACATTCTTCTTGGTCAAACTAGTAAGCGGCACAGGTAACTGAGCATAACCTTGAATGAATCTCCTGTAGTATCCGGTTAATCCAAGAAAATTTCTGACTTCCTTTACTGTAGTAGGCCTAGCCCAATCTCTCACTGCCTCTATATTCTGAGGGTCAGTTGCCACTCCCTCCTTAGAAAGGATGTGACCTAGGAATGCCACTTCAGATTTCCAGAAATCACACTTGGATAGCTTGGCATACAACTCCTGCTCTTCCAGCTTCTTCAAAACTGCTGCCAGATGCTCGGTGTGCTCCTATTCTGACTTGGAGTACACGAGGATATCGTCGATAAACACCACGACGAAAGAATCATTGAACGGCCTCAGAACTCTGTTCATCAAATCCATGAAGATTGCGGGTGCATTCGTCACTCCAAATGGCATAACTAAGAATTCGTAATGCCCATGTCGAGTTCTAAATACAGTTTTGTGCACATCCTCAGCTTTCACTCGAATTTGGTGATATCCTGATCGAAGATCTTTTTTGGAGAAAACAGATGCTCCTTGTAGACGATCGAACAAGTCATCAATTCGGGGAATAGGATACTTATTCTGAACAGTGACTTTATTCAGCTCTCGGTAATCGATACACATTCTCATCGATCCATCCTTCTTCTTTACCAAAAGCACTGGTGCTCCCCAAGGTGACGCACTAGGTTGAATAAAGCCTTTCTCCAACAGTTCCTCAATCTGTCGTTTCACCTCATCCTGTTCCACTGGAGCCATCCTATACGGTGCCTTAGAAATGACTGCACTTCCCGGTTGAACAGTGATGCTGAACTCTACATCACGATGCGGGTGTAACCCAGGAAAATCATCCAAGAACACAGTCGGATAGTCCCGAACCACAGGAATCCTTTGCACTTCCACTGGAATCTCTTCCTTGCGGATAGCTGCCACCAGCCTAGAACACTTCTTCTTCCCTTGGAAAGTGACTTAGGTCCACCCGGAGCCTTCACTGTTACCGTCTTGGTCTTGCACTCGATGCTTGCACTGTATATCGACATCCAATCAATGCCAATGATAACATCGACTCCCAAGATAGTCAGCTCGATCATATCAATTCCGAAGATTCTGTCCCCGGTCACAATCTCGCAATCCGCATAATACCGATCAGTGGTTAAAGTTTCCCCTGATGGAGTAGCTACTGCTAAGATCTTGCCTGGAAAAATTTTCGATTCAACTCCCAACACTTTAGCAAATTTTGCAGACACAAAAGTATGAGAGGATCCAGTATCGAACAACACAACAGCTTTCATTCCATTCAAATAAAGTTCCCCTGTTACATAATACACACCCATTACGTAACAGTGCACAAAATAAGCGGGAAAAAGAAAACAACATAAACCTCTAAACATCCGCCCTCGTACCAGTGATGACATGATCCACCTCATCGGCATTAGCTTCCGTCAAGGCAAATAATCGACCTGGTTGGTACGATCTCTTCCCAGTCTGCTGCATTGGTACATTGCGATTACCACTCCGTGACTTGGGGCATTGAGATTGGTAATATCCCGTCTCACCACAATTGAAGCAATTTACCGCAGGAGGTCTCACAACATTGTTCCCAGGTCCTCCAGCCACACTAATAGCATTCGCCCCTGTCGGTTTGAACCTTTGTGCAGATGGTTGTCCCTTGAAATTCCCAGAATTGGCGGGTCTCTTTCCAGACTGCCAGTTGTTCCTCCGATTCTGAACAACATGAAACTGCTCCATATCTGCTTCCATGGCTGCTGCGCCCTTGACCAACTTGTCAAATCTTCTGATACCAAGAGGTATCATCCGGGACCTCAATCTCGGCCTCAATCCATGCTCGAACTTACGAGCCTTCTTAGCCTCATCCATCACTAATTCAGGAGCATACCTAGAGAGCTAAGTAAATTTGGTCTCGTACTCTCTAACTGACATGCCACCTTGCTGTAGCGATAGAAACTCCATAGCCTTCTTCTCTTGGACGTCAGAGGGGAAATACTGATTGCGGAATTCTTTCAGAAATTCCTCCCAGCCGAGAACTACGCCTCCCATTGTCCGCTTCATCGACTGCCACCACTCAGCCGCATCCTTCTCAAGTTGTAGAGTCGCCAACTTCACCTTGCTGCCTTTAGGGGTCTCCGGCACTTCGAAGATCGTCTCTACCTGACGAATCCAGTTGTCAGCCGTATCAGGGTCTGACTTCCCTTCGAACACAGGTGGTTTCATCTATTTGAATGATTCCACGAGTTTGATCGCTTCGGGCACCGGATTCGCAGGTACCCTTCCTTGGTTCTGATTCATGGCCACGACGTTGAGTGTCTGATAGACCCTCGCAAGTTCCATTTCCAAGTCCAGACCTTCACCGTTTCTAGCTCCTCTTCTAGCCATATTCTGATGCAAAAGATCCATTAAGTATAAGACATGAATTTTAAATCAACTTGCATTTCATTGAATTCCAAACTTTATACATTCGAATTGAAAAACATTTCTTGACATCAGAATGAAAACAGTAGAAGCTACAACAGTCTAACTCCTATAGTTCCTCTTCGCTTCTCGAAGTTCTCCCCGTAGTTCATCAACTTTTTCCTTCAGCACATCATTCATATTCATCCTCTTCTCGAGTTTCCATACACGATGACTGAGAATTGCAAAGTCGTCCTTGCGCTTTGCCAATTGAGCCTCTAGTAATCCGACTCTCTTCCGCAGTGTTTCTACCTGCCTCTGAAGAGATATCACAAGACTACTTGGAACTGGTTCTTCTTCTTCGTCAGAAGAGTCATCAGATGAATCTGGAGGTGGGGTGATTTCTCGGGATTCAGGCCATTCTTCTCCGTCAGAGTCAGCTTGCCCTGGGTAATACTCTTCCTCGGAATCTGCTTATCTAGGATAATAATCTTCCTCGATGATATGCCAATTGTCGTCTCCAGAAGGGTCGAAGTGATCAGACATCTTAGAAATAGGGAGGAAGAAGCATAAGTCATAGAGCAACACAAATGTAAGTAACTTATATTTAAATCTCTAGACTCAAACACACACTCTAATGTCCACTTCTAGGGTGTTGTTCCTTATAAATTTATACTAGTATGAAGCGTGGCTCTGATACCACTCTGTAACGCCCCAAATTCCAAAATACACTGAATTCGAGATTCCACAAGATCTTTACACTTCTTTCGTACAATTTTACAAGGAAATTAAAACTTTTCACTTTACATCAGAGTTACATGAAAACTTTACACTTTGCATTTTTCCAGCGGAAGCAAATTTACAACATTTAAACAAATGTACAACAACATTGAATAATCTCTAAGCATCTGTTCCTCTTTAATCTTTATCATGTCATTTACCCTGCATACAAACTGTGGGTACGTCAGTTTATTCAACCGACGAACATTATACACGGCCATCATCTCTATGCCGAAAATAGTATAACCGATTTTCCATATTTAACAAACACAAACTTGAAACATATCAAACTAAAGGGAATACCCTAATGATGTCGTGTTGTGATTGTGCACTTAGTCTTTAATGCAATTATTTATATTATATGACACTAATGCACACTTGTTCGGATTCTATGCATCCCATACTACATAGGTCCGAGGGCAAGCCTCTTAATCATTCTTCATCTTGTAGGGTTCAATCCCTCGTCATGATTTAGTCTACTACTGTAACTACGGTAAGTATCCTAGATGATCTATGAGTACAAGCTCGTGTACAGAAAATCTGGAGGGGAATCCCACGCCATGTCTTGACTCATCAAGCATGCATTCTGTGGCAATTCAGTCTCCTTCATGGCACACGATCCTCTTGCAGTCACCAAACATCTCACAAGCGTCGCCAAGGTCCGATCATTCTGAGTAGTGCCCACGCCATGTCTTGACGCATCAAGCATGCATTCTGTGGCTCACACCCGCATCGTAAACTCGAAGCTCTCATACTTGTGTTTTTCTCTCACTTTCATCACCTCTTCACTAATGTACTAATTCTTAATTTAAGGAAATCATGAAAAAAATTAATCTTTTAAAGTTAGCCCTCTCACTACTACCGGTTTTATTTCTTTCATTTCACAATGACCCAAACTGGTCTTTTCAATTTCAATAATCATAATCATTCATCACTTTCACTTGCCGGTGTGAGTTTTGGCTACACTATAATTTTCAATTTCAATTCATAATTCATATGTTTGAATTTTCATACTCAATAACATTTCTCTTTTCCAATCACATGATTTCTAAATCATTCATGAGTCCATAACCATACATGAAATTCGATTATTCATCAAGTAATTCATCAAATATCATTTCCACATTAAAATCACATCACTAATTATATGGTAAAAATGAATATTCACAACTCATAATTGTCACACTATTCTTCAATAAGAATAATTCACACCACTTCACATCATATATATTCCTTCTTATTTATATTTCTTTTCTAGCACTTTATTTCAAGTTCTTTCACAAAGTACAACTTTCACAAAAATACGAGTGTAGAACCATAGTTCCAATTACACTTTTGTTCTAAAAAATGTACTCTATTTCATTTAATAACTCCCAATTTATTTTTCATAAGTCTCACATAATTTTAGGATAATAATAATATTTTTTTCATAATTTTTAATTATCAAAATCCACCCCAAAAAAATATATTTCCCACAAATTAAACCCAGGCCGAGACCGGGTTTCGAACCAACAACAACAGGGAACCAAGCCGCAAGCGCTGACCACTAGGCCGATCGCGCCAAGCGATATAAAAGGGGGTTAAGATCTTTAAATACTCTCGGCTAAAGTTAATAAATTTTTAAATGCGCACAAAAGTACATGGTGCTAACAGGAATCGAACCATCGACCTGTGAGAAGCCCCGCACACTGTAGCGATTAGAAGCCTTCCGACCACTTGAGCTATAGGCTCAGGTTGTCTCAGTACGATTCGAAATCTAATTAAATCAATTCTCTCTGTTTAATAGAACATTTCGATGTTCAAAAGCTCTCATTTGATTTTTGCCTTTACTAAACTTACTGTAAATTTCCAGATTAATCATTTCCGTAATAATTTACACTACAGTAAATTAGAAATAGTTTTTTCAATAATTAAACATATATTTTTCATACCATTAATTCGAATTATAAGCTACTACTATCACATTTCTTTTTCGACATTTCTTATCCAATTTTAGCATCAATGATCTCTATATCAATTCTCTGTTTTTATTCATTTCACAAACCCACAAATTATATTTAAGTCATTCATTACAACATTGTCACAAAAAGATACATTCAAGTGCATGAAACAACATTTCGTCTACTAATATTTGTATATAGTTTTTGATGCTAACAATGAGTTTTTCTTTAAGCAATCCATAACTATAATTATTTTACATACAACTTAAGTTGATGATGGAAACACATACAAACGATTTATTAATAATTCCAATCAACTAATAAGCCATTTTTTCAATTAAAATGTACTCTTACTAATCTTTTTCATGCATCATCATTTCAATTCAATTCTAGCATGTTTTCTAATTAGAAACATGGAAATAACACACCTTAATTGGAGAGAAGTCAAATTGCAACACCTCCTAAAAGTCCTTGCCAAAAGTGCTTTCTCCTCTTCCTTGATGCGCGCAACCGAGCCTCCAAGATGCCAACCCTAGCTCCTTGATGTCGGCCTCTCCTTTCTTGGTGCAAACACAAACTCCTCACACAGAACTCTCAATCTTTTAACTCACTTGCTATACTACTAATAATGTATTTTATACTATAGGTCTTGGAGAATTAAAGAGTACAAAAAATAACTAGGCTAGGGGGGTATTTATACTAAAAATTTGGGTAAATGGAAGGCTAAGATCAAATTAGGAGTTAGAAACAAAAGGCTAGGATTCAAGGAGGAGTTACAATAACCAACCCTGATCAAGCAACCACCACCCATGACTCCATTTGAATTTCCTTTTCCCTCCAATCCCAAAACCGGCCTACTCATGGTGCATTTGCACGTGTACGTGCAATGCACGTGCATGCACTTGTCTCCGTTTAACAAAAGTTGTACATTATATTTTCTACAAAAATAATTTTTACAAGATGTTCTACATTACAAGTTGTAATTAAAATAGAAATAATTCATGGGCTTTAATTAATGGGCCAAAATAATAGTTTTATAAAAAAAAAAAAAAAATAGATTTGGGCTAAGAATAAATCTTATGTTTATTTGAAGAAAAATGGGCCTTTATAAAAATAATTAAAGAACACACACACACACACACACACACACACACACACACACACACACACACACACACACACACACACACACACATATATATATATATATATATATACATACATACATATACTCATCATCCATAATGAAAATAACTATAAGATTTCATACTACAAAAATTGCACGTGCACACTACGTGCAAAATAAATAAATAATTTTCATAAATGAAAATCGGGGCATTACACGGTCCAAAAGAGATACAACGGAAACAAATACAAGAAAAAAGAAAAATACACCCAAAATTACACAAAATGAAAAACAGGAGTTACACCAACATTGTTGTGACATTGCTCATCCTCACTTGAATCTGAGTCTAGCCATGTTGCCTTCAGCACCTTGTTTTTTAATCCCGGATTAGAGTGGTAGTAGTCTCTATTCCTGTCCTGTGAGATAGGACAATTTTCCTGATTGTGTTCAGGCTTCTTACATTTGTAGCATACGTCCTTTTTATCATTTTTTCTTTCTCCTTGGTACCTGCCATATTTTTTATGTTTAAGGTACTTACAAAATTACTTAGTCAATAAGGCAATATCTTCGTCTGACTCCTCACGGTCTGAATCTGCTTTTAATGGTCGGGATTTTTCTGCTTTCAGGGTGATGGCCCTCTCTTCGGTTTTTGGTTCAATCCCGATGTTCTGCTTGTATCTTTTGGTTTCTGTCATTTCCGTCTCGTATGTCTTCAGCTTTCCTCGGAGGTGTAGTAATCGAATCCCTTTTCCTCAAGGGTCTCCCTCATTGCAGCAGTTTTTACATCTCATTCAGGCGTGAGACAGCTTATGAGTTTTTCGACCTTTAGGCCATCATCTAACCCCCTATCTAAGCTCTCAAGCTCGTGTGCAATGATATCGAAATGGGCTAGCATTTGATCTACATTTTCTCATGGCAACGTACGAAAAATATCAAACTTATAAAAACATAAATTTACTTTAGTTTTTACCTCAGAAGCGGTTCCCTCATGCCGTTTCACAATGTTGTTCCAAATTTTGTATACTGTCTTACAATTTCGCCCGCATCGCATTAATTCTTCATTATTCAATCCTGCATACAGAGCCGTCATAGCTTTGGAATTTTCAATTTTTAGTGCTAGCTCTGCTTTTGAGAAGGCCGTTTTTCCATCGCTGACCGGAATATCTGTTTTGTTTATGCACACATTCCAAACTTCATCTCCAAGCATCTATAAGAAATGAGACATACTAACTTTCCAAACGACATAGCATTTTCCATCAAAATATGGTGAGCGTGTAAGACTTGTCCCATTGGAGACGAATGGCTCGGATGAGTACATGTTTTTGGGAGGAGGGATTTCGACCATTAGACCTTTTGCTTAAAGTTTTTAAGCATTTGATAAGCACATCGCTCTGATACCACTGTAAATCACCCTAGGGGGTGAATAGGTTGATTGTGCGGAATTAAAAAAAAAAAAATTAAGTTCCAAAGTAAATGAGAAGAGATAAGAAATACAGATACAGCAAGCATAAGTGATGCAGCGATATAACGTGGTTCGACCCCCAGGTCTACGTCCACACCTCCTATTTATAACAATTCTCCACCATAAGTGTTCCATTATACTCAAACCCTTGTACATTGATTCTCAGATTCAGCCAAGAGACCTATTACACCCACAGGACTTCTAACACAAGCTCTGTCAATCTCACCAAAGTGGAAGAAAGAAAAAACTCAAGATCTTTAATGATCCTGACTGAAGGAAACAAATAATTATCTCACACAATCGGATTGATTGTTGAATTGATTAGTTCAGAAGATTTTTCTCAGAGCAATAAGTGAAGAATACACAGTGGGTTCATCCAAATATATAGACGGGAAAGTGTATCTATCAAAAATAGAACCGATACATTCAACAAAAAAAAAATTGAATTGCGCGAGTTACGGTCGACCGCAATAAAGGGACAGTCGACCGTTCATCTTTAAACGAAAAGTCGAAAGATGAATGGTCGACTGCTTCATTATATTGCTATAACGTGTAGTCGACTGTGGTGCGATCGACCGACACTGAAGTACCGTCGACCGCAATCGTGTTGTTCATGACGAATCCACTTTATATTCTTACCATAAACTAATCAATTCACAATCAATTAAGTACATATAAAATCTCACAGATTTGGAATCCCAATAACTGATTTTGCTGGCTTTCTTGGGCACTAATTAACATGTGCTTCTTTTTGAATAAAATCTTCTTTAGCTTGATCTTGCAATCTTTATTTATTGCTTTCCTTCTTTGCTTATTCTTGAATCTCTTTTGAATCTTTTTTTGATATTATTTAATCCTAAAAATCTGAACAACTGAATTTAAACTTATTAGTATTTATAGGTACGTTTTGTACACACCAAACTACGAGTCAACAGGAATTGCACTCTGTGATAAAGACTTCGACTAATCCACTACTTTGGGGCATAGCAACAAAGTTCACGAATAATTCGTAGAAGGATTCATCTGCCGAATCAATTCGCGATTTAATTACCAATTTCTGTTTAAATCACGCACTTTACGAATTATTCACAAAAGCGCAAATTATTCGTGAATAATTTGCAATTAAACGAATTAATCACTAAGTTTGTTACTATTTTTCATATTTATGCATTTAAATATATAATTATTTAAGTGATGGGTACTGAGATGCATTAAATTTTTTATTTCTTTCTTTCCGAATTTTTGCCAAGTTTTTTTCCGAATATACCGGATTTTTGCAGAAGTCTGAATATTAAATCTTGAGGAATTATACCTGAATTCCGAATTTGTGACTTTGTTTTGGGGGATGCAAACTATTTTTCCACTTGGACGACAACAAATGGTAAGAGTATCTGTAGTTATATTGGATTCTCCACTTTACCAGTTCCTTGTAGTATATGGACTGATTAATGGCAGATTGTTTTACCTTCAATGTAAGCATATATTTTTCAAATGAAATTAGGAGAGTGTGTTGATTTCCTTGTTAACAGTGACAAAGGGCATGATGTAAATGTGCAAATTTAGAATCTCTCATATGCACGTCTTAGAATATCAATTAGCATTCTTTCGGACTGAAAATGTGAGTTCTTCTATACATCTTAAGATAATAAGTTCAATGAATATATATACTCGCCAAGATTACCTTTACTCTACTGTCATAATTTGAACCTCTTTTTTAATTATAGTCATGATGCCTTAATGATCTAGAACAAGGAAGAGGAAGAAACGAGTAGGAATGATAGATGCCACTGCCAAGAAATCCGAACTCACAGATACTCCAAAATTATACTAACAAAAACAAAATATCCAATCCAATAATATAATAACTCACTACAACACTAATCTTCTTTCCCGACAATTTTTTTTTTGATTCCCCGGCGTTTATAAATGCTGGTGTAACACATACCGGCATTTTTGAAAATGCCGGCACAAATACCGGGGAAGCGAGCATCGCGGTAGAGTTGGGATCTATACCGGCATTTTTATAAAACGCTGGTATAGATTTACCCTACACCGACGTTCAAAAAACGCCGGCGTAGAGGTATTTTCATATGAAGACGCTTCCTACATTACCTACCCCGGCGTTTGAAAATGCCGGTATATAGAATTTAAATTTTAATTGTTATTTCTAAATCTAAGCCGGCGTTCGTAAAACGATGGTGTATGGTATAGATACCCCGACATTTTATAAATGCCGGCATAGGTGTATTTCATTTGACCACATCTTTTAAAATTCACTACCCCGGCGTCTTCAAACCGGGGTAGGGTGTATGAAAAAAATTTCACA